>JASCZI010182142.1:0-23514 GCA_036250425.1 Stylosanthes scabra
ATTTCTGGTAAATTATGCAAGTTCAACCTATATTTAAAGTCTTACACTCAACAGCTTGCAACAATGTCCATTTATCAATTTGTAATTTGCGTGCCAAATTCAGGCACTTTCACTTTCTCCTCACTAATATTTATTTATTTATTATTATTATTATTATTTTTGTATCTCCTCACTAATATTTTGATCAGCCACAAGCTTCCGTTTCCATTTAAAAAAATGAAGTAAATACTCAATCCAGTCCCAAATCATTTTTAACTTAGACAAGTTCATCCTTAATAATTTGAAATCTCCAATTTGATCCTTAATCATTTAAAAATTAGATCAAATAGGCTCTTAGAAATCGATTTAGTAACACTAAATACTAATCTCACAAACTGGATTTAAAGGCTTATTTGTCCTAATTTTTAAATGGTTAAGGATCAGATTGAGATTTTCAAATTATTAGGAGTTGCTTATCCAAATTAAAAGCGAGTGAAGTCAGATTGGATTTTTACTCTTAAAAATGTTACGTGTACATCTCATAGTTACTTAGCTTGGATTCATATCCCATCCAAAATGATACGAGTCCGTATAGTATCCAATACAATGTATACACATCTTGATGTATTTTGAAGTTTCCTGAAGGTTTTCTGTTCTATCCATGTTTCCTGATGGATTTTGAAGTTTCTTTAAGGTTCTTGTTCTATCATCAAAAACCTTTATCTGTACTCTCACAAAACATGAAAATTTGGTATGTCCGGATAATCAAGTATAGATATGTGTTCTGAATATTCATGTATTGTCCTATAACATGAAAATAAATAAATTAAATAAAATTATTACTAAAATGAGAAAATTAATAATAATTAATAATTTTGAGGAATGAGAAAATTTAAGTTATAGTATTTAAAATTTTTTAAATTATTAAAATAACCATCAAATATATATAAATTTATAAAAATTACATTAAATTAAATTATATTTATTAGCGGACAGATAATGAGATGAATTAGCCATTATTCATACCTATTCCATACCAAAATAAAATTAGGTAATACTATATATACTATTATACATATTCGTAAATATCAGTATTGAAAAATAAAATTTTCATGCTGATATTTATATTTTTTCGTATTGTAAATGGTATATACGAAGGTGTATAGTGATACACATAGTTTAGTTCATAAAATTAAATAGATATTATCTAAACTCGTCCTATTAGGATACAACTGTCATACAATTTAGACACCAAATTATAAATATTATGAAATAAAAAACTCAACTTATTTTCTATATCTTTTATTAAAGTCTATCGTTCTATTGAAATATTTCAATGGGTCAAGTTTTGAAAATTTTAATTTTTTTTTAACTTGGTTATATTAACATATAAATATAAATATTATTCTTAAGCTCTAATAAATGATTATTAATCTAAATTATTTATATGGTTTGGAACAATATCACATCCTTATTTGTGTTTGCTATTAGTAGTGTTGGATTCCTTACATTCTTGATAAAATTTAGCATATCTATGGTTAATAATCGGATATGCGATTTTTATAGAGGAAACATATCGAATATGAGTATGTTAGAATACGCCAAAATTATGTTAGTACGAACCAAAGTTGCTTTCAATATGACTCAATATGTTTTGGTTTCAATATATACTTTTTTTTTGGTTTAAATTCATTTAAAATTATATTATTTTAAATTAATTTTACTTATTTTAATTTTTTTATGTTTTAAAACTATTTAAAGATGCAAGTTAATATTTAAATATTTATTTATAAGAGAAAGTTTAGGAAATCCATAATTTTTTAGCAAATAAGTGGTCAATAGGTTTTTTCCTTCTTTTCTCTTTTCTCTTTTACCACCTATTATTTTCCTAATTACACTTATGGGCTCCCTATTAGTCCCCTAATATTGGTACCGTAATATTACTCTATTTATAAATATAAATTGTGGTAAAATATGATTTATGAATATTTGCTGGAAGTTTCAAAAGTTTTAATTTGATTCAGTTTAAATATTAATTTTTTTTTCTGGTTTTAATTATATCCTAATGAAAAACGTTAGATAAAATTGAATCAAATTAATAAAATTATATTATTTCTCTCTAAAAAATTATAAATTTACTTATTATATATATAATTACGTACTCGTATTTTTTTAATTTTCATATCCCATTCTCGTATTCGTAATTATCAATAATCCTGTAACATAGTTAATAAATTAATATGCATGTTGTATGACATTATAAAATCTGTGAATATTTTTATCCTTGTTTGTTTTTCAATCCAATTTATCCGTGAAGCCAAAAAGATTGGCAGATACCATACTAAGAAAGGGCTCTTTCTTCTGCTTAATTTTGTTTAGTAGATCACATCTTGGAAAAATCTTAAATCTACTCTGAAGTTTCTATTTCTGAGACTTAACTCATGAAGCCAAAAAGGTTGCAGATACTATAGCTAAGAAAGGCTCTTTCTTCTGCTTAATTTTCTCTAGTGGATCACACCTTGGAAAAATTTTGAAGCTGTAGTTTATTCTGAAGCCTCTATTTCTGAAACTTAGCCTTAGGCTCTAATCTTTTGTTTTTTATTTGGTCACTAAATCTATCGACTTATCCAAGTAAGTATTTTAATTGTTAAGTTGTTTAATTGCTCTAAATATAACAACTGAGAGCTGTGTTAGGTGACCTCTTTGGCTGAATGGATTGTATTGATAGATGTTTTCATTATTGTTTTGAATGCTCAATTATTTTATACGTGGCAATGCATGTTGTATAATTTCAGAATACTTTTAAATCTCATAATAGAAATAATTTCAGAATGCTTATAAATCTCATAACAGAAACAGTTTCAGAATCTGTTCATACTCTTAAATCTCATTTAAGAGTATACTCAAAATAATGCAGTCAAAATTTTATATATAATATATATAACTTCAAAATATTAAATATTAAACTGAGAGGTTGTCATGGTTTTAGAGTAAACAACATCACATATATACTTGATAAACATTAAAAAATTTGAGTTAGCAAATAAACTTGTTACTTTCCATGTTGGAGTGAGAGTTTTTAAAGTGTGAATGCAACAACTAAGCATCATTAAGACCTCAAAGTGAACACACTAGTGATAAGATAGTGTGATAATGACCAAAATTGCCTAGTATATACATAAAAAATGAAAAAAAAAAGAGAGAATACATGTGAAAAGCACAAGAAATACTTCTCCTTTATTTCCTTATAAGGAGCACAAGTTTCAATTTAGTTTTCAAACCATCAAGAAAACTAAAAGAGCTAAAGAAATGGTGTCATTGCTAAGCATTGTGTTTTGGAGTCTGCTTTTGATTTCTGTGTCCGCAAACGATGTGTCCACTGCAGGATTATCATCGTTGCCGCAATTCTCAGCTATGTTTGTGTTTGGAGGTTCATTGGTAGATAACGGGAACAACAATTACCTGATCTCTCTTGCTAAACCAATTATGTGCCTTATGGCATTGATACATCATGGGGTCCAACTCGAAGATTTTCAAATGGAAAAATGCTTGTAGATCTGCTAGGTATGTAACATGCATCCCAATCTTTGTTATAATACTAAAATCATAGAGTATCTTTGAACTGACAAAGCAGTTTTACAGGTGAATTTCTTGGCCATCCTTATCTTCCATCTTTTGCAGCTACTCAAATACAAGGCAGGAACATTACCTGGGGAGTAAACTATGCTTCTGCAGTTCTGCTGCAGTTGGGATACTCGATGAGACAGGGAAACATCTGGTAACCCTTTGTGCTAACTAGTTTTGTTATTTTTGGAAAATGTTATGCTCCACACAAATCCTTTCATTTGGAATTTACTTGTGAAAAGGTAACAAGGAAAGAAAACAATAGCATCTAAATTTCCAAAGCTATCTAAACACAATTTTTTCATATGAGAGTGTATATTTTATGTTTAGATTATAACTAACGGATTAAATGACACAGGGACAACGAATGACCTTCACCCAGCAGGTGCAGAGTTTTCAAAGAACCATAAACCAGCTGAAGGCAACAATGGATGACATGAATTTGAGTCAGTATTTGGCGAAGTCGTTGGCATTAGTAAATCATGAAAGCAATGACTACATAAACAACTATCTCTTGTGAGCACTATATTCATCGAGCTTCCTCTATGACCCAACAGCATTTGCTTCTTCTTCTAGAAAAATGTTTAATTATTTTGTTAGTCCTTATAGTTTTATTAAATTTTCAGTTATATTCTTATATTTGTATGAGTATTTTTTATTTTAAAAAAATTCAAGTAAGTCCTTGCTAATCGTTTCTGTTAAGAAGGTACACAATATTTGTTTTTATATTGATATAAGATGAATTGTGTAAATATTTTAGAAGTGAATATTTTTGGGTTATATCCTTTTTTTATATATATGAAAGTTAAGTATTAATAAGGACCTAATTAAAATAGTGTCTTATTACTGCTAATGTATCAAGAAAACCAAATCTTAACATTTGAAAGGTGCTAATATTCTGCAGAGTCTGCATGATTTGGGGTTGAGAAAGTTATTGCTGGCTGCAGTTGGACCACTCGGATGCATACCGAGTCAAATATTCAGAGGCCTTTTCCCCACAGGAGCATACAAGGACGAAGTTAACTCAATGGTTATCTTGTTTAATGATAGATTGAGATCCTTGGTTGATGAACTCAACACACAATACAGTAGTTCCTCAATTTTTGTTTATGGCAACACTTTTGTAGCTCTCATGGAGATTATACAACACCCAACTTCTTATGGTAAGAAATTAGATAAAAAAAAATTTGGTTGTATAGATAAATATTATTTTATTGTCTATTATTGGCATAGCATGATGATATATTTTTGTTTTTCATTTACAGGTTTAGTTACAACTAATAGAGCATGTTGTGGCATTGGAAGGTTTCAAGGAAGGATAAGTTGCTTACCATTTGCCATACCATGTAGCAATAGAGACCAATATGTGTTCTGGGATGCCTTTCATCCATCAAAAGCTGTGGATAGAATTCTTGCTTTAAGGGTTTTCAATGGAACAACCTCTGATGTTCACCCAGTTAATGTGTCTAAGATGGCAATGATGTTCTAGGCTTCTAGTAGCTACCTATATATATCCCTGTTGGATAAACCATCCATGAGTTCATTTGGAATAGAATGGAAATGGATCATCACCCTTCTTTTTTTTTTTTTGGTTGGACTATGAATCTATGATCACCCGTTTATTTATTACTGAAAGTATGCTCACAATCTTCATTTCTTATACTTCATAACGAATGATAAACTAAATTAACAATCATAATGAGTTAATATTAGGGAGTTTTTAAAGAGTAATAATGAAGTTATTATTTAAAATTAAAAAATTTTATCATTCGAAATTAAAAAATATATTATTCAAATAAAATATATGAATTATTATGCATTAGCTCTAAAATATATTATCGACTTTTTCATACACTAAAGCTACATGTCAGATCAGCACAGTTTCGTGATGTTTTTGTAATATCAATTTAATCTCTAAAACTAAATTTATCATATCAAATCAAATATCAAATAACTTTATAATAATCAAATAGAAATTTTTTTGAGGCATTTCAATTGTATTATGGTATATGATATTTTAGTAATTTTAATAGTTGATATATCTTAAATGCTTGCAAATCTTTTTAAATAACAAGATGATATGTATATATCCGATGCATTCTTTGTTTGTACAAATTTTGTATTATATTGTACTATAAATAAATGGTAACTATCGACTAACTATGCTATCATTCCTTGCAATAATATTATACATGTATTGTTTAATTTGTATTTGATTGGAAATATATGTAAAAATGTATACTTTACCTATTTGTTATTGGTATTTTTTAGAGTAAGTTTTGAAAATATCTTTCTAAAGACTTAGCTCATGAAGCCAAAAAGGTTGGAGATACCATGGCTCTTTCATTTGTTTAATTTTTTCTAGTGGATCACACCTTGGAAAAATTTTGAGGCTGCAGTTCATTTTGAAGCCTCTATATAATAACTGAGAGCTGTGTTAGGTGAATTTTTTGGCTGAATAAATTGTGTTGTTCAAAATTTTCATTATTATTTTAACTGTTCAATTTTATATGTGGCAATGCATGTTGTATAATTTTAGAATATTTTTAAATTTCATAACAGAAACAGTTTCAGAATCTATTCATACTCTTAAATCTCATTTAAGAGCGTCCTCAAAATACAGTCAAAATTTTATATATAACTTCAAAATATTAAATATTAAACTGAGAGATTCATTGCTAGATAATGGAAACAACAATTACCTGACCTCTCTTGCTAAAGCCAATTATATTTCTTATGGCATTGATACATTATGGGGTCCAACCGGAAGATTTTCAAATGGAAAAATGCTTGTAGATCTGCTAGGTATGTAACATGCTTTCCAGTCTTTGTTATATTACCAAAATCATAGAGTATCTTTGAACTGACAAAGC
Source organism: Stylosanthes scabra (assembly GCA_036250425.1). NCBI lineage: Eukaryota > Viridiplantae > Streptophyta > Magnoliopsida > Fabales > Fabaceae > Stylosanthes > Stylosanthes scabra. Next base: position 6,477 of record JASCZI010182142.1, read on the forward strand.
AGTTTTACAAAGGTGAATTCCTTGGCTTTCCTTATCTCCCATCTTTTGTATCTACTCAGATGTAAGGCAGGAACATTACCTGGGGAGTAAACTATGCTTCTGCTGCAGCTGGGATACTCGACGAGACAGGGAGACATTTGGTAATCTCTAATTCTCTATGCTAACTAATTTTGTTATTTTTGAAAAATGTTATGCTTCACACAAATCCTTTCATGTGGAATTTACTTGTGAAAAGGTAACAAGGAAAGAAAACAATAGCATCTAAATTTCCAATCCTGGATGGGAACTTAAGGATAGGATTAACAACTCGGAGAAAGATATCAATGAAATAATAAAAAGAATTGTAGTGCCCAAGAGGAAAGTGGATAAAAGTATCAAAGAAAGTGAGGCCTCCAGAGGCTAAGCGACCAAAGTTTGCCCCAAAGGATCAGTCTATCGCATCGCCTTCTGTTGCTGCATTGCAAGAGCATAGGATTGCAAGGCATCTGGATGCCACTAGCTCATATGATGTTCCACTGGCGGCACGGTTGTTGGATGGGAGATCCTATGGCTACTCAAATAATTATCCTGCCACATCCTCACTCCAAATCCAAATCGTAGTTATTCTTTGGGCAGAAAACGACGTCCACGTTAAATTTCCTTTTTCTATTTTTGGCTTTGATCAGTTAGAAACCAAACATCTCCCTCCAGATTTTTTACCTGCCTTTGGAGAACAAGCAGCATAGTTGTACATTGTACAGTGTTAGTGTTTGTAAGATTTCAGAGAGTATAACCTTCTTGGAGTTTATTTATGCTATTACAGGAGTAACCATAGCATTGAATTGCCTTCCTTGCTTATTTACCCATTTTTTCAATCAATACTTAGTTAAAGACCACTAAAAGAAGCTGCTTCTTTCAAATAAGTGACCTAAATTTGAGTATGGAGAATAGAAAAGTTCTGACCCCGGAGAAATAAAACTCCCTTTGCAATATATTTTCAAATATGTGTTTTTCTACAAGAATGACTAATTCAGTGGTTGTTATTTTTTATATAAACCTAGTATGATAGAATATTTAAGGAAAAACTAAAAAGTATAAGATGAATGGTCAAATTCACTAGTAATTTTTATCATTATTTATCCAAAAATATTCAAAAAATAATGTTTACAATATCTTTTTTAGCTTTCTATTAATAATTTTTAATTAATATAAAAAAAGTTAAAAAGTGCACAATCATTTCTTCTTATTAGCCTTTCCCTCATACTCTTCTTTTCCATGGGCAAAAACAGAAAAAGCAAAAATAATATCCTCATCTTTTAGTCTTTCCATTTCCTTGGGTCTTCACATTATTACAAGGCGACATGTCACCAAAACAATTAGTTAACATGTTTGTACATACTCTTCTTGATTAAGCAAACGGTCACTTTGTATTAGTAATTGCTACTACAAAGTGAAAGTAGTCCTATGAGCCATGGCATTAGAGCAAAGTATGTTATAATCAACTGTTTATAGAAGGAAGCCTCCAAACTGTTTGTGAAAATGAGCACTCACCAGGACATTTTCAATGAGCACGCTAACTGTTTGTGAAAATGCCAAACAAGAATATTTTTCTTCTTCATCAATTGGGGTATGAGAATGAGGAATTGGGAAGCCTTAAAGTTTTGAAATTTGTGTAGCTTTCACTGTCTATTGTTCTGTATTCACTTGTTATGCTTCCTCTTTGAAGAAGGGCATGCTTCAGCACGATTTCAAGACATGGGCTTCCATAATCAGGACCTTGTGTGTTGATTCCAGGCACAGTGAAGCCTTGTCCTTTTTCCATCAATGCATAAAGGGCTATGCAGATTTCAAACCTGATCACAGTGTAGTTGCTTCAATTCTCAAGTCTTGTTCTGCCCTCTTGGCTCTAAGATTGGGCACAGCTCTTCATGGTTATGTTGTTAAGCAGGGCCATGATTCTTGCCAGGTTACTAATAAAGCATTGCTTAACATGTATGCAAAATGTGGCAAGCTCGTTGAATGTAATAAGATGTTTTATCAGCTCAGCCACCGTGATTCTGTCATTTGGAACATTGTTCTATCAGGGTTTTCGGGGTCCATGAAGTACAATTCAGACGTGATGAGGTTATTTCGGACAATGCACTCCAATGGGGAGGCTATGCCCAATTCGGTTACTGTTGCCATCGTTCTTCCTGTTTGTGCTCGTTTAGGGGATGTCGACGCTGGAAAGAGTGTGCATGCTTATGTGATCAAGTCTGGTTTTGAGGTAGACACCCTTGCTGGGAATGCTCTTATGTCAATGTATGCAAAGTGTGGGCTGGTGTCTCATGATGCATATGCTGTTTTCGATATCATTGGTCACAAAGATGTTGTTTCGTGGAATGCAATGATTGCAGGTCTTGCTGAGAATCGCTTGTTTGAAGATGCATTTACGTTGTTCTGTTCAATGGTGAAAGGACCTACACAACCAAATTATGCCACTATAGCAAACATTTTGCCTGTTTGTGCAATGCTTGATGAGAGAGTTGCATACCAGTATGGAAGGCAAATCCACTCTTATGTGCTGCAACGGACTGAACTGTCGGCTGATGTTTCTGTGTCCAATGCTTTGATTAGCTTCTACATAAGAGTTGGTCGGATGATGGAAGCAGAGTCTTTATTTTGGGCAATGGATGCAAGGGACTTGGTCTCTTGGAATGCTATTGTTGCAGGATTCGCATCAAATGGTGAATGGCTAAAAGCATTGCATCTGTTGAGTAATTTAGTATCTATGGAGATGTTATTGCCTGATTCTGTGACTATTGTTAGCATACTTCCACTTTGTGCTCAATTGAGAAACTTGCAGGTAGGGAAACAGATCCATGCATATATCTTCAGACACCATTATCTTTTTGAAGATACTAGTGTTGGGAATGCTTTAGTTAATTTCTATGCAAAATGTGGCAATACAGAAAAAGCATATCATACTTTCAATATGATGCCTAGGAAAGATTTGATTTCATGGAATTCTATTCTTGATGCCTTTGGAGAGAAGAGGCATCATTCAAGATTTCTCAGCTTGTTACATTCAATGCTTAAGCTAAGAATCAGACCTGACTCAGTTACAATATTGGCCACAATCCATTTTTCTGCATCTCTCCTTAGTGTAGAGAAGGTTAAAGAAATACACAACTATTCAATTAAGGCTGGATATCTAGTTAGCGACACTGCTCCCAGAGTTGGAAATGCAGTACTTGATGCATATGCTAAATGCGGTAACATGGACTATGCTAACAGAATGTTTCAGAATCTATCAGAGAAAAGGAATCTGGTCTCATGCAATTCGATGATCTCAGGTTATGTGGGTTTAGGATCACATCATGATGCAAATATGATTTTTAGTGGGATGCCTGAGACGGATCTTACCACCTGGAATCTCATGGTCCGAGTATACACCGAAAATGACTGTCGTGATCAAGCTCTCGGACTCTTCTACGAGTTACAAGCTCGAAGGATGAAGCCTGATGAGGTGACTATCATGAGCATCCTTCCAATATGCACACAAATGGCATCGGTGCACTTCCTAAAACAATGTCACGGCTATATCATTCGATCTTGTTTCGAGGATCTTCACCTAAAAGGAGCCCTCTTAGATGCATATGCAAAATGTGGTATCATAGGCTGTGCAAATAAGCTATTTCTCTCAAGTGCTGGTAAGGATTTGGTTATGTTCACTGCTATGATTGGTGGGTACGCCATGCATGGTATGTGTGAAGAAGCACTTGGTATTTTTTCTGATATGCTTAAAATGGGAATCAAGCCAGATCATGTTATCTTCACTTCTGTATTATCAGCTTGCAGTCATGCCGGCCGTGTAGACGAAGGTTTGAAGATATTTTATTCAATGGAGAAAATCCACGGTATGAAGCCAAATGCAGAACAGTATGCTTGCGTGGTGGATCTCCTAGCTCGAGGCGGCCGAGTTAGGGAAGCATATTCTCTCATGGCCAAGATGCCAATTGAAGCTAATGCCAGTCTATGGGGTTCATTGCTTGGTGCCTGCAAAACCCATCATGAAGTCGAATTGGGGCGCATTGTAGCCAACCATCTCTTTAAAATCAAAGCTGATGACATTGGAAACTACATTGTTCTGTCAAATTTGTATGCAGCAGATGCTAGATGGGATGGGGTCATGGAAGTTAGAAAGATGATGAGGAACAAAGATCTGAAGAAACCAGCAGGATGTAGTTGGATTGAAGTTGAGAGGAAACACAACATATTTGTGGCTGGGGACTGTTCCCACCCCCAAAGAAGCATTATTTACAGTACTCTATGTACATTGGATCAACAAATTAAAGAACCGATTGAGTTTTAGGGTAATCTTGGTTATGAATTTATTAAGAATCTGACATCCAATCAATGTTTTCATAACTCACCTTTGGTAATACCCAAAGGCAATTAGGTTTCCCAATATGCAAATTTGAAGATCAATCAAGTTAAAAACTATTGTTATTAGTACCACATGCAAGATTAGAGCCAAAATAAAACGAAATAACATAGTAAAATTGTCAGATTAGAGCCAAGATCTGAAATACCAACATTTAACAGTTATTCTATAAAGTATGATTGTCTTATTTATCTATTTTGGCCGTGTTAATCTCTCTGTATGAGTCTCAGCATCATCCTAATCATCAGTTACCATTGGCCTTGGTTTCTGATTGAGATGGAGAGTACTTTGCCATGAGCTTTGCAAGTTGTTCGTCGAAGTTCTTCTCCATCTGCACCTCTTCCTCCCAATGCCTGCGCTTCATTGCAGCAAAGCTTTCTTCATGAGCATGCAACAGTTTCTCCTTTTCAGCTACAAAGTTCTCCATTTCTTTGTCTTGGACCTCAACAAATTTGAGATATTCATCCGCCCTATATCCACATAAATCAAAATTTACAATAAGCACCTCTCCTTGAAACATTCATTTTTCTAGTGTCACAAAATTAGATTTCCTTTCAAATCTATCCCCTTCAACCTTCCAATTTGAATAATCAGGATATTAACTTCATAAAAATTTACTAGAACAGATAAATGGAAAATAAAACACACTCAATTATGACAAATGCTTACTTGAGTCTTCGATCCTCTGCATTTAAAGGAGCAGTACTTGACTGCATCACCTTGTCACGTTCTTCCTGCTGCATCCTTGCAAAATCTTCTTCCTTTGCATTCCTTGTCTCATGAATTGATTTGAGCTGATCCTTGAAAAAGTTTTCTTGCAGATACATCTTCCAGTCGGGACACAGGATACAATAGTCAGGAAACATAACAAGATAAGCATACAATTTGTCCTAGAAAGCATTACAGAATAAAGCTGGCCAGAAGGAAAAGAGATTAGGACAATTCTACTATGAAGAGGGTTTCTCATGCATTCAATGAAGATCACTCATTGCTTTTATTTTAAAAACAAAATAAAATAAAATAAATATTTTACATCATAACAATCCAACCATTCATCATATAAAATCTTCATCTCTTCATCATTATCCCTCTCCACCATAGCAAGCACCAAGAGATTAAGGATGAAACCAACCAAGTACAAAAATCCATAAACAACCACCTCATTCTTTTCTCTTTTTCCGAAAGAGAGAAACAGGTCATGCACAATTGTAATGACTTAGTAGTAATTACATATGAAACTTCTGAATAGAACAGTTCATTGCATAATGATATTTGAACCCTCAAGAAACAATCATATGATAGACATATATAACACAAGTAGAGCAAAAATGCATCACGGAACAGCTTAAACACACAAAGCATGAGGTCAGTATGTGTGATGTTTACCTCTTCTTTGTTCTCTTCATGTTGCATTTTAGTTCGCAGCCTCACAATGCGATTTTCCTCCATTGTCCTCCGCAGCTTCTCAGTCACTATACCAAAAGATTCTTCCAGGGCTTTTTTATGTTTTTTCTCTTTCTCAACCCGGTTCTTCAAGTAGTTAAGTAGCTGGTTGTCCTCACTCATTTGCTTGATTTGGTTTACAACCATCTCCTGGTATGATCTCAAGTCATATTTGAGCCTAGATTTACCTATAAAATTACATGGAATGACAAAACATATAAAAAGTCAGCATAAAATTGGTTGCCATAGTAATGACTTCAATAACCTCCAATTGGTAGATATCTAACAAACTGCATAATGCAAGTATGTAGAAGAAAAAGATCTAAAAGGGGAAATGGAACCTTGGGAATGCCTGTTAAAAAAGTCCAAGTCATCCTTAGTAGCTAAATATCCATAGAGCTGACGATTCCCACCAGGTAGATATAAGATACGGCGATGAAACCATGCATCCCTATCAGTTCCTTGATCTTTAAAATGCTTGTGCAGACGCTCTGCCTCTAGATAACCACTAGCTGAGGTTTCAAATATCAAAACACTCATCCCACGATGACCTTGTGGACCATAGGAGTGCCGTGCTTTCACAGCTGCATAGGTACTAAAATAATCAAGAAGCTCTTGGTTTCCCATACCTATCCACTAAATACAAAGAACAAAACCTTGAGTTAACTCAATCTGGCAAATGCTTAAGGAATTTATTAATGATTTGCTATACTACACTTTCAAAATACTATTTATGATATTACAAGTAATTATTATTTGACAATTGACACAAGGAAAAGGTATGCACATACCTTCTCATTTTCATCCTGTTCAAGCTTTGTATTCTGTATGATAACCATTGGAGGCCAAATTATTTCATGATCTTTCTCCATATCAACTAAACCTTTCCATTTACCAAAAGCTTCCCCGGCGGGAACGACAGAAGTACCCCTTCTACGCAACTCCTCATCGAAAAGTTCAGCAAACTCTCGGTGCATCTTCACCCTTTTAGACCCTTTTGTTTTGGCATGTGTCATCAGAGGCTGCAGCCCATACCAATCAATGGCACCAGGACCATTTTGACAAGCTGGACAGTGCCACTGCCTTTCTGGTTCATTAATCTCCTCAACAGTCAGGCCATCCAACATATCAAAGAATTTCTTGAACCATCTACACTTCTTACGTGTCTCATGGCTCTTTTGACTGATATCTGAATCATAATCATCACTCATCAGATCATCATCAGTATCTTCCATAAAATCAGATTCCTGCCCCTCATCCTCATCATCATCATTCTTCTCAGGGTCCTCTGGTGGTGGTACTACATCTTCTACATTAGACTGCACAGAACCAGCTCTAGATTGCCAGTTCCAACCCTGCTGCAACGGAGGCCGAATTAAAGGATTTGGAGCCACATAGTTGCTTTCGTATCCATAGCCAGCTGATTGAGAACTTCCATTTCCTCTGCCAGCTGGTCTCCTATAGTTAGCATTTTGATTTTGCTGCCAGGGATTTCCAGAAGCTCGTCCAGTTCCATAATTTCTACTGCCTTGCTTTTGAGCCATATCTCCATTCCCCCATGCTCTGGGATTAGAATTATGGGATGGAAAACTCCATTGTTTTGCAGCACTGTTTCCACCTTTGTTCTTGGGTTTCCTAGTAAATGTCTCCCACCCACCATCATCTTCTCCTGCATCCAGGGTAGTGTTAGCAACACCTTGAGCCAACTGGTCAATTGTTTGATCAGTTTCGGATACGTTTTTCCCTTTGGACATCATATCATCATTGTTAGCCATATTAAAAGCTCTTCCTCCGCTTCTTCTTGAACTCATTTTATGTGCTCTGTATGTATGATAAAAAAGAAAAAGAAAACTAGTCAAGCATTATTGCATCTTACGTATATTTGTTAAAGTTCATAAAGAATCAGCAAAAGTATCAGTCGGCGCAGTTCGGTTTTCGTCAACCAGAACAGAGAATTAAAAAGGGAATCCCGCCCATATATTTGAAGAAATAGAAATGCTAACCAACATAACAAACACAACATTATGAACTCAGGTCTTCCAAATGATAAAGAAATCCACAATAATTAGAAGATAGCTTACAGAAGACAGTGTAACAGTAAGGCCATTTTCATACAAAACAGGATACTACAACAATAGATTCATACAGGAACCTTGCCATGATGTGGCAATTCATAGTCATATCTTTATGGAAATCAAAGGCAATGAAAGTAACAATTAATTTCATTCCACTGTCATTAAGTCACTGGATCAGCATCCACAAATACACTCGGATAACAATTTTATTGTTTGAGTTGATAAATAAAATAAATGCAAGAATTAAAAATGAAAGCAACTAGATTCTAGAATAAGGGTTTTATTATGATGTAATATTACAGAACGGCAAAATGCAACTGAGTTCTTAATATTCATCAAGGTGGCAATGAAAATCATAAGTCAGTAAGTCACAATCTAAATAAAGCACAAACACATAACCAAGGCTCTAATTCAATTTGAACATTCATGGCATTCCTCAAGGAACATTCTTTAGACATTACATAAGCCATGTTGAGAACACCAACAGAAATTGGGGAAAAAAGCACCAGCTATGATCACATGGAACATGAAATCCTCAATTTCACAAAGCTATAAAGAACTCAATATATGATTATGAGGCATAAAGCTCCACAAACACATGAAAAACCAGAATCCAAATGTTCTTATCGTAAATAAAAAGTAAAAACCTTCTAAAAACCCTCCTAATTCAAGAAGCTTTAAGAAATTAAAAGCTTCTATAAGAAAGAACAACACGGAACCCTCATTTTCACGTTAGTCATTGTATTAACATGATTTTTACATTTCTTGTTTGAATTTCATCACAGAAAAAGCATGCAAAAGAAACGCCAAGTAACAACCAAACGACATCGTCTCGAAGGAAAGAGTGAACTGACCAGAACCAAATAATGGAAGAAAATGAGCAAGATTTGAAGAAAACGCGCAAGAAATTATGGAATTCAGATGGCCATCTCTTTGTGAATGTGTTTTCTGAGACCGAGAGTGTGAGTTTCAGTGTGAAAACCTCAAGACTGAGACCTTTAAAGGTCTTTGCGGACTTCAAATTTTCAATTAAGTTTGATTTATTATTATTTTTTTTTTAAAAAAAATTTCTTCTTTTAGTACCAACAAAATAAATAACTTAGCAGAGAAGGCTAACGGATTTGGAATTTTGGATCAAGATAATGTTGTAAGCTAACAAAATTGATAAAGGAATAAAATAAAAATTAATTGCTCTTAGTGTGTGTTTGGATTAGCGAGGTTTGAGTAAACTTGATTTTGTAGAATTGATTTTGGGTAGAAGTGAGTTTGTGCTAACGTTGATTTATGTTTAGTAACTCTATAACAAAATTGATTTTGATAAAATGAATATTGTTTGGATTACATTACTTAAAATTACTTTTTAGATAAAAAATTACTAAAAAGATATAAATTTAAATGAAATATTTATATTATACTATCATTTAATAAAACCCTATTAATATTTACGCAAAAATTAATATTTACTTATTAAATTAAAAATAGCATGTAAAAATTGATAAAAATATAATTTATATCAAAAATAGAAATAATGTATGAATAAATTTAATAATTTATAATTAGTATAAATAAATATCAAATTAAAGATAAAAACATTACTAACTTACATAAAAGATAATATGTATTCCAAAACAATAAGAACACTAAAAAAACATGCATAAAAATACTAAAAATATTTTAAAAAATTAAAATATAAAAAATACATGAAAATACTAAAAATATTAAAAAAAACTAAAATATTTACATTTGGAGTGATTGAAATATGAGTTCTTGGCTGAGAATGAGCTATTAGAACCAATACGCATAAAAATTCAAATATAAATATTATAAAGTATAATACACTAATATAATAAATATAGAAAATAAAAAAAACTCATGTACTCTAAAAGATGAGAATACTAAAAATATTAAAAGAAATTAAAATATTTTTTAATAAAGAAGTAGTTGGAACCAATAAATATAAAAACTAGAATAGGGTACAGTATTTTTTTTTAATGAGAAATAATAAATAACAGTATACTAAAGTAAATATAAAAAATAGAAATGACACAACAAAAACTCTAAAAAAACATGCATTAGAAATTAGAATACTAAATAAAAAATAATATATTAAAAAGTTAATATTTATTTATCATTTTAATAAAAAAGTACTAAAACTGATTAAAAAAAATTAAAACATTTACTTTAGTAGTAAGTGAAATGGAAGTTCTTGAAACTTATATGTTAATTAATATTTATTTTAAGAAAGACGCTGTTGGAACCAATTACTACAGATGTGCCAAAGTATGATGATAGATTGTTCATGGTACTCCTTTTTAAAAGAGGAATAAAGGGTAAAGTTGGTAGGAAGTCATTAATTTTTTTTAACCAATTCTTCAACGGGAAATGAAAACGCACAAGCTAAAATTTCTAACTTCACGTAAACGGGCGTTAAGAACCTAAACCTGCTTCTGCATTGAGAGCGAAAAAGTAACCAAACTAAAAAGTACAGCGTTAGAGACACTTCAACGTGCTTCTCTCCCTCCCAACGCTAAACCAAACATACTATTAGTTGTATGGGATAAAAATTATAAATTTAATAGTAGTTAATTCTTTATTTTATTATTTTATTAATTTTATCATTTTAAGAATTTTAAATTTCCCAAATTTTGTTCAAGAATTTTTTTTCTTCGGAAAAACTGATGCTATCTTTCAATTTTAATTAAATTTATATGCTTTTTTCCTTTTTTATCAATATTTGTTTAAGTAATTTTCTTCTTTGTGGAATCTTTGAATTTAATTTTTTTTCTCTTCTTGTCAAGTTTGTTCAGCCCTTTTTCTTCTTTTGGGAAAATGCTTTGTTTTGAACTTAATTTGATCTATATTTGAATCTAATTTTAGTAGGCTAATAATGTGCAAAAAAATTATATATCTATTTTACTATTTTAATTTTAATTCACAATTAGTGTTAAATATTTTCTTACAAATGTTTCTATACTAATGATAAAATATACTATTATTTACATTATTATTGTAATAATATTTTTTTATCCTTTAGTTATCATATGTTTAACTAGTTATTTTAGTAGTTCTTATTTAACTTTTTCCCCTAACAAAACTTACATTTCTCACTTTAGAATGAAAATATTGCTATAATAATAAAAAATAAAATTATTGTATAATTATTTTATTTAACTAAATTATTTATTTTATGTCAAATAATAAAATTATTTTGATATTAAATAAAAGTTTAATTTAATGCAATTTTTCATGTTATTTAATATAAAAATAATTATTTATTTATTATAAAATAAATTATTTAATTAAACATAATTTACTAAAATAAATGTAGAAATTACCGCTAATATAATATTTAAATTATAAAAGATCAGGGGAGAAATGTGGTGAATAAAATTCTCAAGTGGAGGAACGTGAGAACGGTGAAATATTTTTGTGATTTATCTGTCAACGCATTATATCCGGTCTTGGCTCACACGGCAAGTATGGCAAAATATTCCTACTTTCCCCTTTTTTAAAAAAAAAAAAGACAAAATTTTATTTAATAATTCAAAACTTACTTTAAAAAATACCAATAATAAATAGGTAAACTATACATTTTTACATATATTTCCAATCAATTACAAATTAAACAACGCATGTATAATATTATTGCAAGGAATGATAACATAGTTAATCAATAGTTACCATTTATTTATAGTACAATATAATACAAAATTTGTACAAACAAATGAAAAATATTTATACAGTAGAATGCATCGGATATATACATATCATTCTGTTATTTAAAAAAATTGAAGCATCTAAGATATATCAATAATTAAAATTACTAAATTATCATACATCATAATACATTATTAATAGGTAAATCGAATAAGATAAAATATACGAAAATGTACAAATTTTTTGAAAATATAAAAATAGAAAATAAATGGGCTTAGCATATTTAGCCCACGAATAGTATGTTTAACCCGCATTTTTTTTATTAAATGAATTCATTTAATGATAAAAATCAACCTCATTTCTACGGATAAACAGACTAATCTATTTAGACCCCAAATCATGCAGACTCTGCAGAATATTAACACTTTTCAAATGTTAAGATTTGATTTTCTTGATACATTAGCAGTAGATAAGACACTATTTTAATTAGCTCCTTATTATTAATACTTAACTTTCATATATATATATATAAAAAAAAAGATATAACCCAAAAATATTCACTTCTAAAATATTTACACAATTCATCATATATCAATATAAAAACAAATATCATGTACCTTTTTAACAGAAACAATTAGAAAAGACTTACTTGAATTTTTTTAAAAATATATATATATTATAAGTATATAACTGAAAATTTAATAAAACTATAAGGACTAACAAAATAATTAAACTTTTTTCTACAAGAGAAAACATTCTAAATTTACCAGAATATGAGTTTTGTATTGTTTTATGAGTATATCAGCAAATGCTGTTGGATCATAGAGGAAGCTCGATGAATATAGTGCTGACAAGAGATAGTTGTTTATGTAGTCATTGCTTCCATGATTCACTAATGCCAACGACTTCGCCAAATACTGACTCAAATCCATGTCATCCATTGTTGCCTTCAGCTGGTTTATGGTTGTTTGAAAATTCTGCACCTGCTGGGTGAAGGTCATTCGTTGTCCCTGTGTCATTTAATCCGTTAGTTATAATCTAAACATAAAATATACACTCTCATATGCTATTGTTTTCTTTCCTTGTTACCTTTTCACAAGTAAATTAAACATGAAAGGATTTCATGTGGAGCATAACATTTTTCAAGAATAACAAAACTAGTTAGCATAGAGGTTACCAGATGTCTCCCTGTCTCATCGAGTATCCCAGCTGCAGCAGAAGCATAGTTTACTCCCCAGGTAATGTTCCTGCCTTGTATTTGAGTAGCTGCAAAAGATGGGAGATAAGGAAGGCCAAGGAACTCACCTGTAAAATTGCTTTGTCAGTTCAAAGATACTCTATGATTTTGGTAATATAACAAAGATTGGGAAGCATGTTACATACCTAGCAGATCTACAAGCATTTTTCCATTTGAAAATCTCCCAGTTGGACCCCATGATGTATCAATGCCGTAAGGCACATAATTGGCTTTAGCAAGAGTGAACAGATAATTGTTGTTCCCGTTATCTATCAATGAATCTCCAAACACAAACATAGCTGTGAAGGGCGGCAACGATGATAATCCTGCAGTTGACACATCGTTTGCCGACACAGAAATCAAAAGTAAACTACAAAATGCAATGTTTAGCAATGACACCATTTCTTTAGCTCTTTTGGTTTTCTTGATGGTTTGAAAACTAAATTGAAGCTTGTGCTACTTATAAGTAAATAAAGAAGTATTTCTTGTGCTTTTTCACATGTATTATCTTTTTTTCTTCTCATTTTTTCTGCATATATTAGGCAATTTTGGTCATTATTATCGCACTATCTTGCTATCTTATCACCTAATGTGTTCACTTTGAGGTTTAATGATACTGAGTTCTTGCATTCACATTTTAAAAACTCCCCCTTCAACATGAAAAGTAAAAAGTTTATTTGGTAACTCAATTTAATGTTTATCAAGCATTTGTGATATTGTTTACTCTAAAACCATCACAACAACCTCTCAGGTTTAATATTTAATATTTTGAAGTTATATATATTATATATAAAAATTTAACTGCATTATTTTGAGTACGCTTTTAAATGAGATTTAAGAGTATGAACAGATTCTACAACTATTTTTGTTATGAGATTTAAAAGCATTCTGAAATTATATAACATGCAATGCCACTCAAAACAATAATGAAAACCTCAATAACACAATCCATTCAATCAATGAGGTGAACTAACATAACTCTCAGTTTATTAGGCAATTTAATTTGGGTCATTATCACGCTATCTTACCACCTAGTGTGTTCACTTTGGGGTTAATGATACTGAGTTATTGTATTCACATTTTATAAACTACCCCTCCAACATGAAAAGTAAAAAGTTTATTTGGTAACTCAAATTTTTTAATGTTTATCAAGCTTTTGTGATGTTGTTTACTCTAAAACCATCACAACAACCTCTCTATTCAATATTTAATATTTTAAAAGTTATATATATATTAAATATAAAAATTTTACTGCATTATTTTGAGTACGCTCTTAAATGAGATTTCAGAGTAAGAACAGATCAGATTCTATAACTATTTCTGCTATGAGATTTAAAAGCATTATAAAATTATACAATGTGCACTGTCACTCAAAACAATAATGAAAACCTCAATAACACAATCCATTTAATCAATGAGATTAACTGACATAACTCTCAGTTTATTAGGCAATTTGGGTCATTATCATACTATCTTACCATCTATATAGTGTGTTCACTTTAGGGTTTAATAATTCTTAGTTGTTGCATTCACATTTTAAAAACTCCCCCACATGGAAAGTAAAAAAGTTTATTTGGTAACTCAAATTTTTTAATATTTATCAAGCATTTGTGATATTGTTTATCCTAAAACCATGACAACAATCTCTCTATTCAATATTTAATATTTTGAAGGTTATATATATTAATTTAGTATGCTCTTAAATGAGATTTAATAGTATGAACAAATTCTACAACTATTTCTGTTATGAAGTTTAAAAGCATTCTAAAATTATACCACATACAAAATTGAATAAAGTTAAAATAATAATAAAAATTTCGATCAACACAATCCATTCATTTAATAAGAAGAATTGACACAGCTCTCAATTTATTATATTCAGAGCAATTAAACACCTTAACAATTAAAATACTTGGATAAATCTAGGTGACCAAATAAAAACAAAAGATTAAAACTTAAGGGCTAAGTCTCATAAATAGAGGCTTCAGAATGAACCCTAGTTTCAAGATTTTTTTAAAGTGTGATCCACTAGACAAAATTAAGCAGAAGAAAGAGCTATTCCTTAGTCATGATATCTGCAAATTCTTGGGCGCAGTGGAGGAGGAAGCTACGGAGGGAAAGAGGGTTGGAACGGTGACGGTTTTGATGAGGTTGGCGTGCAGCTTGTACACATTGTTCATGCTTCTTGTTTGAGTTGTTTCTAAGTTCGCAGCTTTGTTTTCTTCTGCTTTGGAGGTCTTTTCCTTTTTTTCTTTTTCTTTTTTTTTTTTGGTAGAGTTAAGGAGGTCTTTTCATTACGTAGCATAGCTGGAGGCAATACAATTCACAAAGACCCAACCTTAAGACCAACTTTAGCGAGGTTACTTATATATCCGTGCACTTTTCATCTTATACTTTTTAGTTTTTTCTTAAATATTCCATCATACTAGTACATGCAAAAAATAACAACCACTGAATTAGTCATTATTGTAAAAGAACACATATTTGAAAATATTGCAAGGGAGTTTTACTTCTCTGGGGTTAGAACTTTTCTATTCTCCATGCTCAAATTCAGGTCACTTATTTGAAAGAAGCAGCTTCTTGCGGTGGTCTTTAACAAAGTATTGATCGAAAAAATGGGTAAATATGTAACGAACAATTCAATGCTATGGTTATTCACTTATTCCTGTAATAACATAAATAAACTCCAATATACTCTCTGAAATAATACATACACTAACACTGTACAGTGAACAACTATGCTGCTTGTTCTCCAAAGGCAGGTAAAAAATCTGGAGGGAGATGTTTTGTTTCTAAGTTCTAACTGATCAAAGCCAAAAATAGAAAAAGGCAATTTAACGTGGACTCGTTTTCCACCCAAGAATAACTACGATTAGAAAACAGCATCGGCAAAGCTATACAAATCAGAACCTCCACCACTGCTAACCACACTTGCTTGTGCCGGTGTAGGTGGTCCAGCGTAACGCTGAACCAGTGACCCCTTCCCCTACTCCACGCCATCTATACAGATGATTGTTCCCAACATTGTCTAATATCATATCTCCCTGATTGCTAGAATATGAACTAGTCGCGGCAGCAATTCCGGCTGACATAGCAGGGCTAGCTATGGCACCTCCAACCATATTAACCCCGCTTGCCACTGCACCACCAAGATAGCTTTCTGGAAGGGATCCTGGAACAGATCCGATTTGGAGTGGAGATGTGGCAGGATAATTATTTGAGTAGCCATAGGATCTCCCATCCAACAACCGTGCCGCCAGTGGAACATCATATGAGCTAGTGGCATCCAGATGCCTTGCAATCCTATGCTCTTGCAATGCAGCAACAGAAGGCGATGCGATAGACTGATCCTTTGGGGCAAACTTTGGTCGCTTAGCCTCTGGAGGCCTCACTTTCTTTGATACTTTTATCCACTTTCCTCTTGGGCACTACAATTCTTTTTATTATTTCATTGATATCTTTCTCCAAGTTGTTAATCCTATCCTTAAGTTCCCATCCAGGAAGGAATAAATTGGAGTCAAACTTATGACCTTCCAAACAGCTGAGTAAAGCAGCTAAGTATTTTACATTTGCTTCCTTCTGTAAAAGATAATATATCACTGTGTTTACTTTGGGGTTTAATGATGCTGAGTTGTTGCATTCACATTTTAAAAACTCCCCTCCAACATGAAAAGTAAAAAATTTATTGGGTAACTTAAATTTTTTAATGTTTATCAAGCATTTGTGATGTTGTTTACTCTAAAATCATGACAACAACCTCTCGATTTAATATTTAATATTTCAAAGTTATATTTATATTATATATAAAAATTTGACTGTATTATTTTGAGTAAGCTATTAAATGAGATTTAAGGATATGAACAGATTATAACCTCGATAACACAATCCATTCAATTAATGAGGTGAACCGACACAGCTCTCAGTTTATTTTTAGGCAATTTTAGTCATTATCACGCTATCTTACCACCTAGTGTGTTCACTTTGAGGTTTAATGATGCTGAGTTATTGCATTCACATTTAAAAACTCCCTCTCAAACATGGAAAGTAAAAAATTTATTTGGTAACTCAAATTTTTTAATGTTTATCAAGCATTTATCGTGTTGTTTACTCTAAAACCATGACAACAATCTCTCGGTTCAATATTTAATATTTTGAAAGTTATATATATATATATATATATATATATATATATATATATATAAATTTTAATGAATTATTTTG
>JASCZI010182143.1:5725-24403 GCA_036250425.1 Stylosanthes scabra
ATACGCATTTTTATGCGATTTTCCACATTCAGCTACTTTTTTCTACTCGGAAAAATTCACTAAATTCAAATTTTCATCATTAAATCTCAAAATTCCAAAGCCTTCAACACTAACCCCATACAAACTCTTTTTAACCATAATAACTAGAGTATTAATTATATAATTAATCTCTTTAATATATATATATATATATATATATTGTCGGATTTTATAAAGAAAAACCAAACAACTACAATTAGAATTACGAACAACAAATCAAGATAAAAATTATACCCATCATTTTAGATTTGATTTTACATTCATGTATTTCTTTCTTAGTGATTTAACATGGATGATCCTAGTATCTAGGAATCCTTCCAACATAAGTAACTTAAGATATTGTCTGTTGTTTGGTAATAATGCCGTATGCAACCTAACATGATAACGATGATATTGATATGTGGAAAGCAAATCCCTTTAGATTTCGAGGTTACTTGATAGGCCAGCACATAATTTCATTTCTTTTTTGGTCAACATAGGTCAAGTACGTTAGTTAAAGTGGCCAGCGAAGTTATATATATTTATCGATAATATTACATATATCATTATCCACCTTTATACAATTTATTTACAATACAAAAAATATAATTATCAGCACAAAAAAATTTATAAAACACATAAATACAATATACGATAGCATAAAAATAGTTATATATATTATAAAAATAGTATACTTTTAACACAGAAATTAAAATAAAATAAAAAAATAAAAAATATATGAAAATATACAATAATACATATAGATTAATTCTATATTTATATATATAACAGGCAATATGCTGTTTGGCTTAATTTATTTGGTGCTAATTTAGGACCAATGGTCGATTATTAAAGTATATATATAATACCTTATATATTACATGATCATTGATTTTAATTTATTTTAATTATCATTTTTTTATCATTAATCTTTAATACTTTTGATTTATAGTATAATATTATACTTTAATTAATAATTTTTAAAATTAATAACTAAATAATGGCTTAGATCATATTAAAATTGATAATCGCGTAGTGAAAATACATAACCTGAGAACAAGAGACAATATTAAAATTATTATTCGCTATTTCGCTACCTAACATTTCTCTGAAAAATATTCATCCAATTTGTTGTATGTCCAACAAGGAGACAATCTCGTTCCTCCGTAACATGAGCGAAATTACGCATCACCCAGGATATGGAACTATGGCCCGTTTGGTTATATTATATATAAATGAAATTATATTTGTAATTACATATTTATGGGTCATTCTTAAACAATCCTGGCTAAAAATACATTACCTTGAACAAGATTAAGATGACTTGAATTTTATTATAAGCCACTACCACAATTAATTTTTTGAGGGAATTATTTCCTTTGTGATGAGAGGTACTATAGACTAATCGAATCAATCAATACAAAGTAACAAATGGAATATTCAGAAAAGCACATCTATCATCTTTCTAAAGGGTATGATATAAGTAGTAGTAATTTTTCGTTAATATAAAATATAATAAATAAAGAATTAAGATTTGTTTAATTAATAGAGTGTAGCATTTCATATTTTGTAACGAACGTTTAAGGATAACTTATTGTTTATTATAATTTTTATTAATTTTTCATATTTTAAAAAATTAACTTACTAATTAATTGGTTAATTTTTCTTTGTAAAATTGTAAAAAAATAAAAATAAAAAATAAAACTTGTTATATTTTGTTACCTCTAGTAACAAATCATTGTCTATTGAATGTTAGACTGCCTACTTTATTTTTAGCACATTACTCGTCCTTATTTATTTATAATAATATTAAAATAAAATTTTAAAATGATTACACAAAATTTTAATTTTTTCTTAAATATGATTACAAATACAATAACTTAAATAACAACAAATTCTTATCCTAGATAGGATCCGCTACATGAATTGAAACAACACCATTTAAACTTTATCATGTGTCATATTTATATTTATATAGAGAGACTATTTATATATTAATTTCATTTGACTAATTCTTGTATAATCTCTTTGGGTTTTTTCTTTTATCTTTCGCTCTATCCATCTTAAATCTCATTTATTCTCCTAATTAGATGCTCTATACTGACCATTTTGTATTTATCAATTCATGTATGTCCGTTCATTCATTTCAATATCTTTGTCTTTGTCACTTTTTATTTTAATAAAAAAGACTATCCATCCTAGATTTTTTTTCCATGATATTTCTCAATATGAGAAGTTAAGAACTAATTCTTTGTGGATTGAAACTTTATTTAAGAAACTTTCAACACTTGTTCAAGTGGACTAGGAAGCTGACAACTTGGAGTTAAATATCAGATTGGCTCATGGAATTTAAGACGTTGATCAAATTGACCCTCGAAATTCACTTGGTATCAAAATAGCCCCCCACTTTTGAAGACGTGGCTTACGTTGGCCCTTCTGTTAGTTTCCGTCAAAAACCTTATGACGTGGCCGTTAAATGTGTCACTGTGGACACTGTTAAAACGATGTTGTTCTGTCTTGGCGCCAGTACAGTGCTAAACGATGTCGTTTCACTTGAAGGAAGTTAAAATGATTTTTGCCTATGTTTGAAAACACAAAGACCCTTATCTTCTCTCTTCGTCTTCACTTGTTCTTCTTCTTACTTTTCAAAGCGTTTCTGTAACAGCCAAAATCGGTGGCTGTAGACGACGCGGAACGACATTCAAAGGGTGGGTAGCATGGATGATCGATCGAAGTCATCAGCGCAAAGGCATTGCCCCAAGGAGGTGAGTGAGAGAACTAAACTCTTTAATCGTGAATGCTCTGTTATGTGTTTTTTGGTTAGCAATTTTTTTTTAGTTTTCTGCAACATTTTTGGCTTAAGGTTTATGAAAATCTGTTTTTGAGTTTCGGGTCTGATTGAATAATTCTTTTGTTTACTTAGTCCTAATCCTTCTAAAGCCTCTTTCTCAGTCTTCTTTGTTTAGGTTTATCTTTGCCTCTTCATTAATGTAATTTGTTCACACCGTAATAACCCCCATTTTTCCACCTCTCTTAATTTCATTAAATAATCTTCTTAATTAATTTTTTTTTTTGGTCAATTTTCTAAGCGGTTCAATTATGTGAAAACTAATCATTTTGTTGTAATTTAATTGTTTGTTGTTGGTTTCATTAAATTTTTAATATATTACTCTATTGACGTTGAAGACTTGAACTTTATCTGATTCTAACTTGGGAACATTAGCAAGCTTGAAGTTAAAAACAAACTGGATTTTTTACAATGGCTTAGGTCCGACATGTCAATGAAGATTCTCACTCATTTGGATGACTATTGTGACCTCCGCATTTCTACTCTTTCTCGTTCTTGGCACAAATTTGGTAAGCTATTTGAGTTTATGGTTTAACTTTTTTAGTGTTCTTATGTATTCTATATTAAAGTTGTTATGGCTTCTGAAAATTTTAACTTCTCTAATTTTATGTCTTGCAAAGTCTTTTGTCTTTGTGACACATGAGTTATATTAAATTTTCCAAGGTTAAAATATTATGCTGCTATTTAAATGGTATTTGATTTGCACTCCAAATATTTATATAATTATTGAATATGGCCTTCACAAGCAGGTTTTTTTGCAAAATATGTCTAGTCTCTGAAATTCATGTGCAACCATTCCAATAGATTATTGATAAATTTAGTATCAAATTGAACTGAAAATGGATAAGGTCGAGGATATTGAACTTTAAAAAAGCCTATTTATGCATTTCTTTTTTGGGGGCAGAGGGTCCTGGGGAGGATAAAAATTGATGCTTAATTTCACTCCTTGAGATGTGTGGGTTATGGGCAAAGGGTCCTGGCATTTATCTTCCCAAGATAAAAGAGGTAACCAGACCCTTGGCTATTGTTTTCATAAAGAACAGATGCATATATTGATGAACTTGCATCAGTTACTCCAACTGCAAATAGTTCTATCAGAACAGCACTCGACACTGGCTGTGGAGTAAGTTTCAATGTCTAAAAATTCTTGTTCAATTGCTCTTGCTCATATGATTTGTTTTTACTTTTTACTTTTTTTAATAAATGGCTAATTATGCTAATTTTTGCAGTTTTTTTCTGCATTAGCTTATAACTATTATAAACTTATAATAACATCTACTTATTTACATACTAAAACATTTAAAAGATAAGAATTATGTTTGTCCATGATGCCTTACTCTTGAATTGAAGAATATAGTACGGCATAAAAAATATCATGTTTAAGTATTTCAAATTGTGATGTAAAAATGCTTTTTTGTCTATTGCATTATTGCAAATTGAATTTGTCATGCTTTCTATATATTTTGAGTTTTCCTAGAATGAGATGTCATTTCTTTGTCACTTATGCTTGCTGGAGCAGTTTAGTTATTCATAGTGTGTAGTATATTTAATTTTATTCAAATTGAGTCATAATTTGCCATATGAATACAAGTATGAACAATTATGCAGGTTGCTAGCTGGGAGCCTACATGCTAAAGAGGAATGTGCTCACTATGTCCTTTGCTCCAAAGGACAACCATGAAGCCCAAGTTCAGTTTGCACTAGAACGAGGAGTTCCAGTTGTTATTGGAGTTCTTGGTACCATTCCCATACCCTGCAAGAGCTTTTGACATGGCTCAGTGTTCTCGATCTCTAATACCATGGACTTCAAATGGTTAGTGCTGAATTGGATTGTCAATAAAAATGATAAGTGTTAGAACTATTATCAGCTTTTTCATATATATATAATATCCTTGGATTTTGTTCACTTGCATTCTCCGTATCAATTTCACTACACAGCAATATTGAGAAGAAGAGAACAATGAAATTTGGGGATTAGAGTTTGGTATTTGTAAGCACTCAGAGGTTAAATTGAGTCCTAACATCAAATTTGTCACATCAATTAACCACCAGACATACTACAAGGCAAATGTCAAAACACATGTATCCACAGTGACACATTTAATGGCCACATCATCAAGGTTTTGACGGAAGCTAACAAAAAAGGC
The DNA here is from genome assembly GCA_036250425.1 of Stylosanthes scabra. Classification (NCBI taxonomy): domain Eukaryota; kingdom Viridiplantae; phylum Streptophyta; class Magnoliopsida; order Fabales; family Fabaceae; genus Stylosanthes; species Stylosanthes scabra. The sequence continues at coordinate 10,739 of JASCZI010182143.1, forward strand.
CAACACGAGCCACGACTTCAAAAGTGGGGGGCTATTTTGATGCAAAGTGAATTTTGGGAGCCAATTTGATCAACACCCCAAATTTCAGGGGTCAATCTGATATTTAACTCAATCAATCCAAATTGGTTTATTTTCTCCATGGTAAAACACAGTCCGACAAGTCGATTACTAATCTATAATAAATTTGATCTCTATTTAAGGGGTTTATCTAGATATTGGCCAATGGATTGCTGTATAAATAAGATAAGATTCAAACTTTTGACAAGTATGTAAACCAATTAATAAATTGATTACTAGATGAGCTCAGATTTATTGAATTTTTTTTAATGGTAGTTGTATATGGTTGTGAGATACATATTGGTCCAATTGGCATAATAAAGATATCCGAAACAGTGCCAATCACAACCAGTTTAACCCAGGCCATTTTGACAAAAAACCATCCCAGACTGTAAACAAGAAAAAAAAAAAGACATATGTATAATTGGTCATTACAACTAAAGAGTGGGGAAGAAAGACATTTTGATATGGATTTTTCTTTTTGGACAGTGCATTCGGATATGGATAATAAACCAAATAAGACATTATCTAACTCAAAACACAAATCCCTACGTTTTTTGGGTTGTAAGCCCTACGTTATCCTTTGCTTTTCTGTGGTTAAGTTAGCCTTTTAAGGCCCAAAAACCTTTCAAGAAGAAACAGTAAGCCTATACGATTGTGTGCTCATGATTTTCACTCTACACAATTTATCAGGCAATTCAGAACCCCCAAAAAAAATTATTTTCTTTATTGATTTTAGGGAAATTTACTAATAGAAATAAAGTTAGCTTCAATACTATCCAAATACGCAAACTTGCAAACCATTACATTTTTTGCGATCCTACTAAATCATTATAGGAGTGTAACAAATTGTGTTCATTGTATGGTTTGTAGGAGGGGGTGGGGCGATTTACATGAATTTGATTCAGGGCAAAAATCCGTCTAGAAATAAGATTTGGTGGAGTTGGGTAAAGGTAATTTTGAGTTGGGTTTTATTTATTTCATTACTTTGCCCTTGATTTTAGTAAATTTGTATCTTAATCGTTGTCTCATTTCAATCTTAGTTTTCCAAATTCCAAGTAAAAACTTATTCTTGTCTATCAATTTTTCATCAACATTGACTTATTCTTAGTTATTGACATGGAGAGTTAGATTTTTTTGGTGAAAAGTTAAAAAGAGGAGAATATGACTTGACAGTAACTTTTCTCCAACGAATTGTTTCTTAATAGAGAAATGTTAGACTAACAAATTGTGTCTTCAACGAAGTACAATCAAATCTTCTTTCTTCTTTTGATACATCTCAATCATTTCTTTTTTTTCCTTTAACTTAAATTTATGAGTTATGCTATTTGACACACTAAAATTAGCAACTAATATATAATACATATTAAAATACAAAACACATATTAAAAATAATAAAATCACATATGTATTATACATATATTCATATATAAATATATGGTGACTGATTTTAGCGGCGAATTTTGGTGTACAAATAGAATTCTAGTAAATATAAATGGGTAATTTTTATTAAATTTAGACCGTTTAATTGGACTTATTTACAAAAGTGCTTATACAGTTAACACTACTCAAATTAATACAATAGTATTGTTCAGTTAATTTATTCTTCTGAAAATAGTGTAGGTCTTTAGGATAGTTTTAAGGAATGGCTTTGATGAGGAAAGAAGAATATGGTTCATGATGGACCAAAAAAGCAGATTCCAATTGTAAACCCTTCTGTACCAGTCCGTACCGTTAATAAAATATATAGGGAATCTTCCAACAATTAATTTGATTTACAAACTGACCCCGCTGATGTGATAATGATGGAAGATCATGGAACATTAAACGGGTGATTTGTTAGGCATAAGCATGATTAAAAAATTGGGCTAATGGGTTGGATTACATCTATTCCTGAGGGAAAGCCCATTTATATGAGGGGGTTAGGTGAAAGGCTTGTCCAAGTTATTCACTGGGTAAAGTTGAAAAAGGAAAGCTCACAGACCAGAAAACAAAAAAGAAGAAGTAGGTGGGCCTTTGGTATGGGGTCCCAGTGTGGGACCTTGTTGAAGAAAATAGAGATGGGTTGCGAGGATATACGTTATAAAATGGGGTCATGTGGTGAGTCTGCAACTGTAGTCGAATTGAACAATAAACTTCAAATTATGAAGATGTAGCCTAGTGAAGCTCTGTAGCAAGGTGAAGCATGCAGTTCCAGATCAAACAAAAAAAAAAAAAAACATTCAGTTGGAAAAATGACTATGAAACCTTTGCGTAATCATCATTAACTATGATTAAAATTAGAAAAATACTAAGATAAAAAAACATTTGAATGAGTTTTGATATGTTTAGATTTAATTAAGTAAAAAATTAATAATTCAATATATGAGTGTTCTGTATGGATGAGAAATTATGTTTAGTTATAGCAGGTGAGTGTTTTCCTCTGATAAGAAAATAACAATGTATTATAACTCAAATGTATTATAAATGTGAATGAGAGGATGAATTCAACGAAATGCTCGGGGGTATTCGTTGGAGGAGTTAGTAGCTTGGATTCGGCACATTTTTACCTGGACCAGATTATTATTTTTTCATTGAAGAATTTTCCTAGTTTTAAATATAATAATACTTTTACTAAAACAGTATTTATTTTCAACCATGAATCTATCACTTAAAAAAAAGTATTTTATATTTAATATTTAAAAAATAATATATTAACTCAATATTAACGGCTAGATCTCTATTTTAATCATGTTTTAACAAACTCCTAAGACAATAACTAGCTTTTGGTTCGAGTATGAATTGAACACGAGAATATGAAAGTTATTATAAAATCACGAGTATGAAAAGATATTATTAACGGCTAGATCTCTCATAGCACTTGTTCTTTGTGGATTCAAAATTATTACCAATCTATTTTGTTAAAAAAAGTAAATCTAATACAAAAATATATAATAAAATTTTCGAATCCCTCTTCTTATTTTAAACTTGTAAACAAGATAAGCGTTTGAAAATCTTAAACTCTTCCTTTCATTTTCTTTCAATTTTCCCTTAAACCTTCCTCTTCTTTAATTTTATCAAGCAATTTGAGAACTCGCTGTTTAAACTAATTTTTAAAAAAAAAAAAAAAAAACAACAAACCCATAAGCACATCCGCCATATATATATATAACCTTGCAAAAAAGAAAAAATCAAACTCATAAAGAGTTAAACACATCCTAAGAAAAATATATATTCTTCTCAGAAAGAACACAAAGTTGATAATGTTGGAAAATAAATTTTCGAAAATAATATTTTAACTACTTTAAATATAAATAAATAATAGTTTTGTAAACAAATAAAATAAAAGAATAAATTAAAACAAGGTTATTACAAATCGTGCTAGGCACTGTCCTTAAAGATTTATTACTGCCCTACCCATAAGTGGAATGGCCTCGACGGAAATCTTTCAGGATTAGACGTGGATCATCAAGAATATGATCCACACTAATATTCTCGGAACACTTCGAGCAGCATAACCTCATTCTTATCCAAGACAATGCTTGCTAATACACGTTACTCTTCAAAGAATAGAAAATAGTGAGTATAGGAATAACAGAAAGTAGATGAACAGAAATGGTACATAAAAGTTATTATATGTATTGTAATAATAGAATAGGAATGGTAATAAAAAAATGTTTATTGCTATTATTTCTAACAGCTAGAAAATAAATCTTTTAAAAACTAGCATTCAATTGTTGAACGCTATTTTTAAACGGTTATATTCTAACAGTTACTTTTAATTTCTTTTATCCATAAAAAAATGTGCTAAAAGAAATTATTTATAATTTAATAAAAAAGTTTAAAACATAATTAATTTATACAACAATCTCCTACATGTTTTAAACTTATAAAAACTTAGAAGAACCAAAGGAGAGGTCGAGAAATATTTTACATTAGTGGAGTATTCAAAAGGATTTGAACCTTACCTTAGGTCGAGTGGGTGAAAACCCGGTAGATGTTTGATCTATTGTCACGTTTTAAAAACATGACCATAGATATAAAAAAAGTGTGACTTTTGACCTATGATCACTGTTTTTGAGCTAATGTCACAGTTTTGAATGGTGCCCAATACCGGCGTAACCATAGCTCAATGGTGACGTTTTTTTAGCAGAAGTCATAGCTATCTTTTTTCAAAGTGAAAAACGTGACTTTTGAACTATAATCACGTTTTGCAATCGTGACACTATTTTTAACCATGTCTATAAACTCAATTTATTATATAAAAAATTTTAATAGTTATAGTCACTTACCATAAATGTCACATTTGATTTTTTTTTTTTTAAAAAGTAAAAGCCAAATATTATCTTTTTGTCAATTATCCCATATTATCTACAAAAATATTTTAATAAAATACATAAATCTAATACAAACAACTATATTTTTATACATATAGCACAAATAAATGTAACTCAACTGAAATATGAATATAAATCTAATTATATTATTTTATCACAATGTTTACAAGGAATATAAATGTGACAATGTTTACAACGAAGATTTATATCAAGGGTATAATTAATACACTATATCAATTTGGGAATTTCCTCAAATAAAAAATAGAAGAGTAAATGGTAGGTGCTACTGCATTTCTAGATCAATTAGGTAGCGTTTGGGAAGGGAATTGAGACTAGGAGATTGAGACTGAGAGACTGAGACTAATTTAAGTTCCTGTATTGTGTTTGATTTAAAATGTACTGAACTGATAAATATACAGACTAAAATGTACAAAATAACTAAAACACCCTTATGTAAAAGGGCAAGTTACCAAAACAAACACATTACCCCCTCAAAATTATCAATATACATCATTTCCAAACTAATGATCAAATTGCTCCATTTCTGCGTTTTTATGGAATCTATGGCACCCTCTTTGGTTTTCTTGAATTCGTGTGATGAACCCATATTTCATGATAAAATACATGTTATATTTCATCTAAATCTGTATAATTGCTTGTGAATAGCTATGTTTGTGAACATTTGTTATATTTGTTCCAATTGAGAAATACATGCTAAATTAGCCTTGAATTGAGTAGAAATTGTACAATTTCATCCCACTTGGTGCCTTGATGTGTTTTTTAGTATATTTCAAGACTTTAGGGATTTAAAAATGCTTGAGAAAGGCTAAGGAAGGCATTAGAAGCAAAGGATTCATGAAGATGAGCCAAAACGGAGGAAACTGCTAGAAAAGTTGCTAGCGGAGCTGCGTACGTAACACTGGAATAGAGCAGATTTTGATTCTGTCCAGACTAAGTTGCGCACGCAACATCCAATGTTGTGCACGCAACTTCCTCCCCTGCAGCATCCAGGGAGCTCTCTGGACAGAGTAGCGTACGCAACTTTACGTTGCAGAATGACATTAAATGAAGGCCAGAATTGGAATTTTGCATTTCAGGGCCAAGGCCTAGCCTTTTTGAAGCCCAATTCAACCTATATGGGGGGAGAACAGCTAAAGCACAAGGCACACATTCACATATTAGGATCAATTGGAGTTTTGAGATAGTTGAGAGAGTTTTTGAGAGTGTTCTTCATACCTCTCATTTTCTCTCTTAGGTTCTTTAATTTCTTCTTCCATTTTCAGCCATCACTAGCCAAAATCTTAGTTAATTGTAGCATTTAATTGCTTGTTAATTGCTACTCTTGCTTTACTAATACAATCTCTACTTGTTCTTCATCTCTTTGCTCATTCTTGCTTTTATGTTCTTGTTCTCTTACTTTTATTTTGCTTTGATCTTGTTGGAATATATGATCCATTGTCATTTACTTGCTTTATTAGTGATAATTGTTGATTCTCTTGTTCATTTACTCCATTGATCATCTTGCTTGTTGATTTATTTAATTATTTACCATGTCTTTTTACTATACACGCCAAGTGTTTGATATTTTGTTTCTTATAGATATGGAGTAGTTTTCTTGTGCCTTGGTCATGGGTTGAAGTGTGGATGATCTTAGCCACTATCCCTAAGGAAAAGAATGGGTTAAGGCCGGGGTTAAAATTGTTCCGTTAACGCTATACCCCTGCCAACAGTATGGGGACCTTAATGATACAGACTCAATTCGGTGCTAAATGCACTATTGGTGAGTTCTTCCTGGTGACGCGGGATTTACTCGAGTCTGTAGAGACCTAGGTCCCCCGCTGTTGTGTATGCCTAGGACTTTCGGAATGGGGTTAACTTCCACCCATTCGACCATTAAACAGGATGAGCTTTGTGTCTTACGTGATAACCATTCATAACTGAGATTAGTGGTGATCATAGGGACACATTATACTTCAACTCAAGGCCATGCACCCTTTATTATCATCAGTTCTATCTATTTCTTATTTTGCTTTCATTACCAACACCCAACCATTGCAACCCCCATTTTCACAACCATTCGCGAGCCACAATAATTCAATTCCTAGGGAGAACGACCTGAGTTCAATACTTAGTATTTTCAATTGGTTGCAAGCTTTGTGACACCTTTCTTTGTTGACTAACCCCGTTGTTAATCTCACAACTGGTTTGGATTCCTCTACAATGATAACCTGTTTTCAAACTAAGGAATTCCGAACCGATCGCAAGAGCGGCCGCGGGGCGTCCTTCACCATGGCGCACCCTACCACAAATTCTGCTTGGCGAACACACTTGTATAAATAGGAAGTTCAACCATTGAGCATAATTTTGTTTAGTGGTGTGAACTAAGGGTGAAATGGCTGAGGAAGATAGTTTTCTTGCTCTAGTTCACATTGATGGAGAGATTAAACACAGATCACGAGAGGGAGTGAAGTTCACGGATAAAAATCCAACCAACGTGTTCATTACGACGAGAACTCGTTTGGTGGATCTGCAACATAGCATCCAACGTAGGATATGTCGTGATGGAAGGAACCGTTTGGGTATGATATACTATCGCATTCCGATTTCTGTTGTGACTCAGGGGTCAAGTATGGCTGTTTTGCCATAAAAGCTGACGAGGATCTGCAGGTTTTGTTTTAGTGTAGAAGGCAGTTCCCAAAGGTGCGGACCACGGAGCTGTTTGTGAAGATGCTTGATCCACTTGCGAGTTCTGGTGGTTCCGCTCCGAATCCACATTCCGCCATTGTTGGGCTGCCGTTGTAATCCAGCACGATCCAGAGGCGCACCAGGTTGTGTCCTCGACGTTCGGTATATATCATGAGGCAGAAGCAGCTGACGGTGTTGGTGACTTAGGGGATACAAGATCTTTCGGAGAGATAGCGACTGTCGTTGCAGAAGCACCGCATGCAGTGCCCGTTCTGCCTGTGGAGAGAGATCCGGAGCCTCTTGTGGATGAGGCATTGCGAGCCGATGACTCCGACGATGAATCAGCGTTCTTTGAGGGGAACGGGGACAGTAACGATGACATCGGCCCGGTTCCGACCCTGCAAGGGGGTGAATCTAGTTCAGGGACAAAACAATACCCTCCTCACTTATCGAACCTGAACTTGGATGCACTTTTTGGTCCGAGGCGAGCACACGACGAACCAAGCAGCGGCACGCAAGACTCTCAGGAGTCGAGTAATCAAGCTAAATTTGAGGTTGGACAGACTTTCATGAACAAGGAGGTTGCTGTCATTGCTGTAAAGAACTACAGCATCCGTCGTGGGGTGGAGTACAAGGTGATGGAGTCAGACCATGCTAAGTATCTCGGACGGTGCAAGCAATTCGGACAGGGGTGTAATTGGCTCATTCGGTTGACACTCTGAGTTTGAGGCCACACATACCAGCCCTACATGAGGCTTTTCACTTGGCACTTATCATGTCTCACTCCGCAATATGACATGTGCTTGTGGACATTTTTAGGCGCTGCATTATCCGTGTATGCATATTGTTGCTTGTTTTGCTCAGTCTCGACTGGGTTTGGGCTCCTACGTACATGACGTATATCGCATGTCAGAGGTCTTCAACGTTTATTGACTGCCCTTTTCACCACCCATACCGGAGGGATACTGGCCTCCATATGGTGGCCCCACCATCATCCCAGATCCGCGCATGAGAAGAGTTAGGGTGGGACGACCACGGACGACTTGGATCAGGACGAACATGGATGTCGTCGATCCAAACCGGCCTAGGTGTTGCGGGCTGGGTAGGCAGGTTGGTCACACCAGGAAGAATTGTGATCAGAGAGGTTCTATAGCCGGTGATAGTGTTTAAGGTTAGGGTTAGTGATGTGTCTACTTTAATGCTTTTTCGTTTTATGTTGCGTATGATTAGAGTTCATTTTCGTTTGTGTTGTGTATGATTAGGGTTCATTTTCGTTTGTGTTGTTTGTTAAATGAATCATATATGAAATCATTTGAACTCTAATATATCTACATTTATGTCATTGTTATTTCAACCCTAAATCATCTCCTTTTAATAAAATCTTATTAACAACAACCAAAAAAAAATTTCTAAGTTAAAATCTTGTTAACTAAAATTTTTTTTCTTAGTTAAAATCCTATCCTGGATACAAGGGAATCCGTGGCAGGCTATTATTGACCAGAATCCGTAGCAGGCTGCCACGAATTGTCCCTATTAAAAATAACAAACTGAATCCGTGGGAGGGTACAACGAATTCTAGAAATCCCAATACCCTGCCACAGATTCTATAGAATTGGGCGTTTTGGTGCAAATTGATCATTTTAAAGGATTTAGTGTATTTTGATCATTTTGGAGTGCAACCAATTTACTTGAGTAACTTGCCCTATTTAAAAAAATAAAGAAAAAACCAAAACCTATCCACGAACCAGTAATAACAATGCTATTTTTACAAACATATATAACACACCATGATTGAAAATAGAAATAAGAAAGGTTACTTATTTTCAAGCATTCATTTCTTGAGAAATTAAAAAAAGAATAGCAAGGAACCACGTCTCAACTTTGGGGCCATGGAATTGGCGTTTGGTAACCTTTGGAGGAAGGAACCAAGCAATTCAAGCCACAACCTTTTTTACAGCAATATTGCGAGAATTTTTTCTCCTTTTTCGGTGGAAGGAAGCATCTTCATTATCTCTTCCTTGTTATCCAAACATGGAATTCTCTTCCTAATTTTGTGGCTGTTGGTTAAAAAAAAAAAGTAGTGGTGGTGGAGAAGAATAAGAGGAAGAAGAAGAGGGAAAGGAGAAGGTAGTGGTAGTGGTGGTGGTGAATTTGGTGGCTATTGGAGAAAGAAGGAGAAAAAGAAGAAGAGGGGTAGACAAGAGAAAAAGATAATATTAAATAAGGGTATTTTAGACAAAAATATTATTAAAGTTTCAGTCTCAGTCTCTAGTCTCTCAGTCTCTATTATTTTGAGGTACTGAAAATATTTTTATTTTGAGAACTGAAACTGAAATTTTAGTTCCAGTCTCTGATCAACAAATAGGATTAAATCTCAGTCTCCTAGTCCTAGTTCCAGTCCCCGAAAACAAATGCACCCTTAAGAACTTGTGAAGGTTACTTTTCTAGGTGCTCAGTCAAAACTAGTGAATTGGATGGAACTAGAAAGCAGGTGGTTGATCTTTCCCCGATGGAGAATTGGCCTGCAATGGGATACAGCTGATATATAAGTTTATCAATAAATAATATAGAAAAATTCTACCATAAAGACAATTAAGTGTCTTTTGATGAAGATATTACCATATTTAGAAGTTGCTCTCTCTTCTTTAATTACACATCAGATTTTAATAGCATAAATCAATGATCAAAATTTAATATCCTCATTAGAAGACACTTTAGTATCTTTATCATAGACCTTCCCAATAATATATTATTTTTTCTGGCAGGAAAATAAAGAAAAAAGAGCTACAAGACATGTTCTTAAACATTAAGGCACCTCCAAATCAACATATGAGGGATTCCTTCTTATTGATTTAAGAAATTTGTCAAGATCACTTGCATTTAGAGCTGAAATTTAAAGAATCAAACTTTATAGATAAGTGTAACAGTAATGCACAATGGATCCAACAATGGACCTACTAATTTCTGTCTTGCATCAAATTAGTCAGGTGAAAAGATAACACGGGTTAAGAATAATATATAAATCTTAATTTTTTAAAAGTTTCAAATAGTAAGAAAACATCAAAGGAAGCCTATCTTTTGGACTTCAGATGCCAATTTGTTGACCCAAGGTATTGGGAAGACGCAAGCAAAAGTGCTCCCTAAGGAACAGAGAGAGGAAGATTACATCGGAAGAATTTTCATTTAACTTCATAAGATTTGTTAAAATGTATGCAAATAGTTTAATTTTTCCCATGAGACTTCCATATGGACATGTCATTTGACAATGGGTGGAAGAAGCAATGTGTCTATGTCTTGAATCCTTCATCCAATAAAAGTGAGACATATCTTCAGAACGGGAGAAAAACAAGTTAGTTCCCTGTAGATAAGTTTGGTAAACAAGTCAGCAAAATGTAAAAACTGAACAAGCATAAGCACCATTAACTAGTAAGCTTTTCTTTAAATTAAAAAAAAAAAGAAGAAAGTTTGGAACCAAACTAATAGTCGATAGTACGTATTAAGTCTAAAACAGAAAAAAAACTGCAGGCAATATAGAAATCAATGGATTTCCAAGCAAATTATCTTCTTTCTAAAAAAGGGGAAAATTTTACAAAAAAGTAAAAACAATTCCAAGAAAGCTATAACAATTAAATTAATGTATGTTGGGAAGCAATTGCAACAGAAAATATAGATAACCCAAAAGTATGCAAACAGAATAAAAACAAAACATACTGAGCTGATTCATTCACCAATGCAAATGGAGTAACACAACTCAGAGACACCTAGTTAGATAAGGGGAACAAAGGCTCGTGATCTCAGACAATAATTTCAACCAAGTCACTTTCACAAAGTTAATTATCTTGAATTATATAATCATCAATATTTGGTATGCATATATATTAATATTATATGATTAAAAATTATAATAATGAAAATATCAGTGTAAAAAGTAAAAGCTAAAAGAGGGCATTTAACAATAATAAGGTTCTAAGTCCATATATTATTTATTAAACGGGGAGGAAGTTCTTATAACAGATTGGATGAACTATATTTACCAAATCATCCCAACAAGTCACCGACTCATCAGTGAATAAAATCAACATGAATTGGTTCCCTTGTGGGCTATATAATGCAAACCAAAAAGTATACCATGCCTTAGCACAAAGACTGTTACCTACTTCCTTTAAGCTTGAACCATGCCTTAGCACAATGACTGAGTGCAATGCCTAGCTCATCCTTAAATGCACAATGTACTCGATCGTTTCATTGTTAGCAGTCCCAACCACCATTGCTTCTATTGGTTGCCCTGAAGCCAAATGACAAATCCTACAAATCATTTCACCCTCCAAGTTCTCACTAAACTCTTTGTTTATATCAATTGCAAAACAGAATTTGAAATATGGTGTAAATAAGAACAAGAAATAGCTATGACACAATGAAATACCATACTAAAAAGGGTGCAGCAGTGAAAACATTAACCAATATAGTGGAGTTAAATTTGGTTCTTGTATCCTCTCCTTTTCTAACAAATTCAGCTAATCACTAAATCACAGCATGTAAAACACTTTAGCATACTGATTAATTACTTCTTGGTCGAAAACAGTCACAGAATAGTACCTGCTAGTAGTACTACTAACTAATGTTCATGAATTTGAAGGAACGCATATATGGTGTTTGATAAATTGCATTGCATTGCTCTATTGACTAATCCCAACAAACCACTCATTCTCTCTCTTGAATGTGCCCTCACTACTCTTAGCCTAGGAAACAGACATTGCGCATCTCTCTTTTTTTGTTGCTGTCTCCCTAACCCTAACCCTTACCCTTACTCTGCTGCCTCTATCTATAACCGAATCATCAGCAAATAAATATCATGTGAAGTACAAGAAATAAAATCAACAACGAAAATAGCAAAGGAAGGAAGAACTCGAACCAGAATAGGGGGTAAGGAAATGTTGCAGGCACCAAAACTCCAGCGAGCAGAGCAGAGCAGAAAGGTAGCAATGGTGGTTCGGGAAAGCAACAGTTTCGACCACCTTCACCGGAGGCAAGCTTTAGCACCAGTAGCGATAGTGGCGGCGGCTCCGTCATCGACGTCGCATCTTTCCTCCTTTTTCTATCTCGCCAAACTCCACCTCTCTCTCCCTCTTTCTCCTACGGTGCTCCGTCTCTCTCGTTCCCGGCAATAGCAGCTTAAGTGGTCTTCGATGTCGTCGTCTCCCTTACCCTCACCCTCGCCCTGTCCTTCTCTCCGCCCCTGATTCTCCTTTTTGGCTTTTCCATTCTTTTCTTCCCCTCTATTCGTGTGTGTTTTTGTGAGAGAGTGATTTAGGACTTGGGGTTAGATTAATGAAGATAAAATTTTAAGGGCAAAATAAGTGATTTATTATTATCATTAGAAACAACATTCAAAACAAACAGACCATCATTTTGGTAACATTTTCTTACATAGGCATCATTTTTAGATAACATAATAATATTGCTATCAAAATTTACCTTAACTTTGGCATTGTTAAGAAGGTGCACTGACATAAGACAATGTTTGATGGCTGAAATAAATAGTAGATCAGACAACACAAGGGTTTTCTCAGATGTCATTTTTAGTGACACCTTACCATTACCTAAAATGGGAACACTAGAATCTCCTAGGTAAACAACTTCATTCCCATTGATTATAGGAGAAAACTCGAAAAATAATTCCTTCTTAGCACAAATGTGCTTTGTGGCCTAATGCATGGGTATCATTGATAGTTTTTCTAATTAGTTTCTTGCAAATTAAGTAGAGATTAGCTTAAATACTCAAGTAACTTCAGTCATATTTTGATAAAACATCAAAGTATTTAGTTATATGTTTACAGGAAATGCAAGAGAAAAAGAAAGAAGAGAAAGAGGAAGCTTAAGGAAGAAGAAACCAACACATTGGAGCATGAACCACCAATTCTATCCGTGAAAAATCACCCTGGAGGTCCAAACGATGACAAGTTATATGTTTACAAGAAAAAACTCAAGACAAGCCATGCCTAGACGTGGTGCATTTTTACATGTGCTGTCAACTTGACCTTTTTGCACTAAACTGGTGATAACTCGAGCTACAGAGGTTCAAACGATGCAATTTCAGTCTCGTTTGAAAGCTAACATATAGGGTTTCAATTTGATTTATAGATATCTATAGTGGACAATTGGTTTAAGCCTCGAAAAGCCTGAAGAAAGCAACGCTGGAAAACTGCACGGAAGCATCACGCCTAGGCGTGAGAACAGCCCCAAAACTTGCCAAAACCCATGCCTAGGCGTGGCTTACTCATGCCTAGGCGTGGGCTATGTACTCCAATGGTTTTTGTGATGTTTTCCTTGGGAAATTTTAAGGTTTGAAGCCCCAAACTCACGGGTAATTATCAAAGGTCAAGTTTTTGAGCTAACAAAGAAGAGATTTGATCGAAAAATAAGTGAGATAAAGCTTGGCAGCAAATGAAAACCTCACCTTGGAGTAAAGTATGCCACGCCTACTCGCCTAGGCATGGCCCATGATGCATGAACATCATTAGAAGAATTTCTCATGAATTAATTGATTTCTAATGAAGAAATAACCTCTTTTACAAGTAATTTCATTCCTTTTTGATATCAAAAGACT
>JASCZI010182147.1:3793-22679 GCA_036250425.1 Stylosanthes scabra
GAACTACATGATTTATTTTCCTTTGTTTTTTTTGCTAATGACAAAAGGGGGAAAATAAGTTGAGGATATTTTCTAAAAATATTTTGGAAAATTCACTTATGATTGATAAATTATTTTTAAAATTGTTTTATGTATATGCACATATTAAGGGGGAATTATGCAAGGTTTTAGGGGGAACTCTCGAACTCTTGTAAAAACTCCAATATCTTTTAGAAGTTTTTATAAACTTATGCATATTTCATATTTATCAAACATATTGCTTTCAAATCTTTTTAAACTAAAAATTATATCCTCAAAAATGTTTGTCATTATCAAAAAGGAGGAAATTGTAAACCATGTTACTATATGCATTGAATGTTTAAGGTTTTGATGAATGACAACCAACGAAGGATTTGAGGATTCGCTTTGAAAGCAAACAACAACGACAAGAAATAGAAGTCCGCAAGATCAAAGAAACAACGAAGTATATTCTTAGAACTTAGGTAATTTCTTGTAAGAACCAAAAGTTATTTATCTCTCTCACACACACACTATAAAATGTTTTTAAAGAAAAGGTTTTACGAAAACTATGGCCGTAAAAGTTTTATAACTTGTTAGCTGTTTTTAAAACTTAGTGCATGTTGTCAATCTTGACCTTTGTGCACTAAAGTGAAAATAACTTGAACTACAGAACTCCAAACGATATAGTTCTTGTTGCGTTAGAAAGCTAACGTCCGAAGCTTCAAATTGATATATATATATGTCTTTTTTGAACAGTAAAAATACATTTTTTACGGCCAGTAAAAAGTAAAAATATGTTTTTACGGTCAGTAAATAGTAAATTACTGTTCCCACGGCTAGTGAACAGTAAATTACTGTTCCCACGGCTAGTGAACTGTGAATTACTATTCATAACGGTTAAATTTATCATTGTTGTTTAAATACTCAATTCACCCCCTCTTGAGTATTTGTATCTTGTGCATACCGACTAACATGTATTTGTGTACATTTTAGCATTATATTTCGGTAGAGTCTGTGAGATATTGATTTAACGTGTTGCTATTTGTTTTCTTATTATTTCGGTGCAGTTTAGTATTATATTTGTGTACATTTTAGCTTTATATTTCAGTGCAGTCTGTGAGATATTGATTTACCGTGTTGTCGTGGTTTCCTTATTATTTTGGTGCACTTTAGTATTATATTTGTGTACATTTTAGGTTTTTATTTCGATGCAGTATAGCTTTATATTTGTATACATTTTACAGCAGCAGCAACAACAACAACAACAATGACGACGATAGCAACAACCAAAACAACAAAGATGAAGAAAAAATTGCAGACATGAAAGAAGAAGATGACGATGACGATGACGATGACGACAGGGAAGCAGACGACGACGAAAAAAGATGAGTAAGAAGAAAGCGACGACAACGATGGAGGAGGAAGAAGAAGACGACGACGGAAGAGGAAGAAGACGACGAAGGCGCTGGTGCTGTGATTGGAAAAAACGAGTGTGCACGCGCTTTGGGGTGAGAGTGGTGGTGTTATTGATAATTTACTTGGTTGGTAAAATCACTTGTTCAAATAGCATTAGTGTTACTAAAAATTGACATAAATGTTTCAACACATTTATAAGGTTCAGATTGCAGTTCTCTAACTTTGTTCCCATTAGCAACAGCTAGCTTGTTCCTCTTCATTGCGGCAATGCCATTAACCAAACAAATTCCAAAGTATGTTGAGGGAATCCTCAATTCAGCAATGTTACGACAATCTAACCAAGGACATATGTATAATTCTTCATCTTCATTAATTCTCATATCTTCAGATTTTACCTTACAAACCTAAATCAAGGAGCATGCGACAACAAAGGTTGACAAATTTCATATTGTTCCTAGGCCATGGTTTTGGCACTTAGCAGATACATATTTCTTCAAATTATCAACATGTTGTCCCCTCAGCATAAATGTTCGGCGAACATTGTCACTAGGAACATTATGGCCGAGGCTCATGAACCTTTCTCTTAAAGATATAAAATGTAAAAGATATAAAACTTCTTCCATTTAAAAATTAGGAGGATTATTAGACTTATCAATTAGGACTCCAAATCATTTTTCAATCTAAATTACATTGGATTATTTCACGGATTTTTTTCTAACATAAAATAAATAAATATATTATTTTCTAAAATAAATTAAACAAGGATTGTTTTTCAAATTTTTTTTTTTTTTGGAATTGGTCACATATTGGACTAGCCTAACTCAATCCATTGGGTTGAGATTTGAGCACCGTTATTTTTGGAAGGGGGCATAGTTCGCAATGAATTTTTCAGAGTTGTTGTCCAACCCATTGGATAAGATTAGGTTGGTCCGATTTGTGACCAATCCAAAAAAGAAAATGAATTTTGGGAAATAAGGATCGTAATATATTTATTTATATTAGAAAAAAAATTCATTAATTTGCAGCAATAAAAAACGAATTAGATTGAATTTTGATCTGTAAATTAGATTGAATCTCTGTTTAAACAAAGTTGCATAAACAATTGCATATGATTTCATATTTAATCTAAAAATATCTAATCCAATTCATCATATTAGATACTAGATAGTATTAAATATGAAATGCGTTAAGCTTTTAAGACAGGGACATATATATATATTTTTAATAATGTAGTTTAATCCAAACTGCACCGGAAAATGCATACCTAGAATTGGTGCATATGGTGAAGCCAGAGTAGGGGATGATAGTGAGTTGAATAGCCATGGGAAGTATCAACAAGGTTCCATCCTCTAAAACGCGTGGAGAAGGCAACATTGGAACACAAAAGGGTGGAGGCACGTGACATCTTTTGGTGTGTCAGATACGAGGTTGTGGTGATTTGCTGTTGGGGACTCAGCAACTATGAAAGTGAGGGGGTCACCTTCTAAGTAGAGAATGTGAGGGGTTTGTGGCTTTGGAGGGAATACTATGTTTGAAGAGAAAGGAAAGAAGTGTTTGAGAGTGAGTGAAAGTGATTGTTTCAGATTTGGAAGCACTTTTTGTAACAAGTGTGTTGTGGGATAAGGGAAGTCATAGAAGAAAATGCGTTTGCATGTTACAGGCAAGCATAATAAGAAAGGAACATCAAAGACAAAAAGGGGAACAGAGGTTGCAGGAACAGAACCTGGTGGAGGACCTACTTGACACTGCTCTATTACCTTCACTTTGTCATCATGATTCACCACCTTCTCCATGGAAACTATGAAATGAAACTTGGGTACAGAGTTTTGTTACGTGTATAATTGGACCTAAAAGTCTAAAACCCTAGGAGTATTTTGGTTAGTTAGTTAGATTTCTATAAATAGTAATAGTAATATTGTAATTGGTAGCCATGAAATTAGTGAGTAAAGAAATGATTTTACTCTTGTCTATTTGGCAAATGGTTTGGGGTGGGGTTGGGTGTTTACTCTTGATATTTCAGGATTTAAGATATACATATAGATTAAAGAAATGATTAAGATTTAAGAGTATTAAACTATCTTTTAGTCAAAGTTATAGACTCGGTAAACGGCTAGATATGGAAGATAACACCAACCATGATAAATTTACATTCTTTATAAACACATGTACACTTTTGGAGCCACCTAACCAAACAAACTCCACAACTGATCTAATCTAGTAAGCTACCTTGGATGACTCACTGCAGCAATCAAGGTTGAAGTGGTCTGAAGCTTTATTTCTGCCACCACCTTCAGGTTCTTTTCCATTTTCATGAGTTATTTATTCATCAAATTAAGCTCATTTTTTTTAACCGTTAATCAATTCTGAGCTTAAAGATTAGTTCTTTCAACCCCTTTCTCATATACTTTATTAATGAATTCAGTCAAGATAATAGTAATATTCTAGGTACCACTTTAATTATCAATGATTTAATAATTAATTTGAAAGATGAATAATAGGATACAGAGCAAGGTGTTTGTGGAATCTCAATGAAAGTAAATACAATTTTATTTTCTTTATGATGATGGCTAGCTTTATATATGAAGTTTATCTGCATATTCCAAGAGACAGAAAGATTAACTGGGGAAAATGCTTGGCAAATAACTAAGAAATGCTGTCTAACAGTGATTGAAAAGCTATGCCCCTAATTTTCTCTTGCTGATCTTAGGAAATCAACCAACAACTTCGATGAAAAACAAGTAACTAGAAGATCAATGTTTAGTGGTTACTTTGCTTCAAAGAACTAGTATCTTGAACCATGAGGATGAGAGTTTGATAGCAACAGAAAAGACCCTATGATGTAAATATAAGAAAGCAAGTGAAGGGCCACGCTGATTCCATTTCCATTCACATGCTCTATTCTTCTTTGACTTTTCAACACGGAGCGCTTTAAGAGAAGAAAAAGACATGCAATTATGATGAAAAACGTAACAAGTGAAGAAGCAGAATCAACCAAATTCGTACTTCACTTCTCTATCTCTAAGGTACTTTGAAACCTTTTCTATATATTACATTTTAGAAAGTTTACATGTGTGTGATTCTCAATAATCATTAGTCTCATCTACCTGCATATGATTGACAGTTTCTCAAATTGTTATAATGCTTCTCAAATGTTTATGCTATGGTGATTCGAATAAGAGGAACACAAGTTGTTCATCAAAGAAAAAATATCCAACAGTAATAGAAGAGCTATGCCATCACTTTTCCTTTGATGATCTTAGAAACTCAACCAACAACTTTGACAAGAAACTACTAGTTGGAAAAGGACCCCTTTGTACGGTCTATAAAGGTTGTATCAAACACAATAATGCTTCTGCAGCTGACAACATGATCGCACTGAAGGTGATGACTCGGGACTCCATCCAAGCTTCCCTTGAATTCAAGAAGGAAATTGAGATGCTATGTCAGCTTCATCACCCTAACTTAATATCTCTTATAGGCTTCTGCCATCACCAAAAGGAAAAGATTGGTGTGTACGAGTACATGGCCAATGGATCACTCAGTGATTACTTGAGTAGTAGGAACAATGAACCACTATCATGGAACAAGAGACTAGACATCTGCATTGGAGTAGCAAGTGCTCTACACTACCTTCATTCAGGAGCCAAGCGTAGCATCTTTCATCGTGATGTAAATCCAAGTAATATTCTCTTGGACAAGAATATGAAGGCAAAGCTTTCGAATTTTAATATATCGTTGCAGGGAGCACTCTCTACATTGAAGCCAAAGGAGATTAAAGTAGATAAGATTGTAGGTACATCTGCATTGATGGCTCCTGAGTATGCTATGCATGGTATTGTTACTGATAAATGTGATGTTTACTCCTTTGGTATGGTTCTACTACACGTGGTGGGGCATAATAATGTGTTCCACTACCTGATTCAACATGAAGAGCACACTCTTGAGGAGACAATGGATCCAATTCTGAAAGGAAAGGTTGCAGCTGAGAGTTGGCAAGTATTTAGCAATGTAATGCAAAGTTGCTTGGAGTATGAAGCAGATGAAAGACCAACAATGGGTGAAGTAGAGGTATTGCTTGAGCATGCTCTCTCATTGCAGCAACAAGCTGATATTGCAAACAATGCTGCTCATTGTTATACCTTATCATCCACTACCCCTTGTTTGAATTGTCGAGAGCGCTATAGTGAGCATGCTTTAGGACTACAAGAGTCAAAAGGAAGCAAATGGCATTACTAGTAGTTGTAGTGGTAGTGATTATAGAGCTTTATCTATCTGCAGCTATGTAACATATCAAATAGATTGAAGAAAAGAAAGAATAAGAGGAACTTATTACAAGTGCAGCTTAACTTTAGCTTTACAACATTAACCTGCATTTCGTTCATACAATAATATGATTGTGTCATTTGATCCAATTTCTTGGTCATAAACTACAATTCTGCAAGGATCTGTTGTAAAATGTTGCTGAATTTATGCATTTGAGTCCTCCCAAGTACTACACCAACTTCAATTATTCCGCATTCCTTGTCCCTACAATCAGAGAGGGAGAGAACCTGAGGATTTATGTGAACTACTTCACTCAATTTGGGTTTTCCCCACCCAAAATCAGTCTCATACACATCCAACTTTGGTGACCCTGCAATTCCCGAAAGACGATGTCCGGCTCTAGCAACTTCACTAAAAATAGAATTTAATGTATCAGCATATTTATAAGGTTCACATTGCATTTCACTAACTTTGTTCCCAATAGCAACAGCTGCTTCAAAAATACCATTCTGCCCCACTAGCTTGCTCCTCTTCATTGCTGCAGTGCCATTAACCAAACAATTTCCAAAGTACGTTGAGGGAATTTCCAATCCACCAATGTTACGAGTACGACAATCTAACCAATAACATAGGTAGTATAGTTCTTCATCATCATCATTAGTTTCTTCAGATCTTACCTTACAAACCCAAAACAAAGAACATGTGACAACAAAGGTTGACAAATGAAATGTCCCTATACCTTGTCTTTGGCACTCAGTAGACACATATTTCTTCAAATTATCAACATGGTCACGCATCAACACAAACATGCGGCGAACATTGTCACTGGGAGCATTATGGCCGAGGCTCATGAATCTTTCTCTTGGAGAATTCCAAACTGTTTGTAAGATAAGAGGTTTGAGTCCATTTTGGTCTTCAATCATGTGTCTATCATGGCACGGCAGAGGAGCAGAATTTTGTTTAGAGGCACAAAGAGAGGCCCAAAACTTCATGAAGTGATGGAATCCCTTCCCGTCTACAACCACGTGACTGATTTAACGAGAAGGAAGAAGTAATCAAAAGTCAAAACATAACAATCTGAATTAGAGTAGATCTCATAATAATCATTAGTTATTTGTTCTTTTCTTCAGCACTAGTAATCCAAAATACACGTAAAAATGCATACCTGAAATTGACGCATATGGTGAAGCCAGAGTTGGGGAAGATGGTGAGTTGAATAGCCATGGGAGGTATCAACAAGGTTCCATCCTCTAAGACACGTGAAGAAGGTAACATGGGGACAAAAGGGTGGAAGCACGTGACATCTTTTGTTGTGTCAGATACGAGGTTGTGGAGATTCACTGTTGTTGACTCAGCAACTATGAAAGTGAGAGTGTCACCTTCTGAGTAGAGAATGTGAGGAGTTTGTGGCTTTGGAGGGAATACTATTTTAGAAGAGAAAGGGAAGAAGTGTTGAAGAGTGAGTGAGAGTGATTGTTTGAGATTTGGAAGCACTTGTTGTAACAAGTGTTGTTTGGGGTAAGGGAATTGATAGAAGAAAATGCGTTTGCATGTTACAGGGGTGCATAAGAAAGAAATATCAAAGAAAGAAAGGGAAATAGAGGTTGGGGAAGGAATAGAACCTGGTGGAGGACCTACTTGACATTGCTCTATCACCTTCACTGTTTCATCATGATTCACCTTCTTCTCCATGGAATAATTGTGAAATGAAATTTGGATACAGAGAGTTTGTGTTGGTTTGATTCCTCTAGCAATAACCAATAAGTATGATTATGCAGAGAGTGGGTGTTGTTGTCAAATAGCTTTCATTAAATAAATTTTATTTTATTTTATGTTGAATTATTGATGATGTTAGTCCATATCATTCTGACTTCCTATGTCTAACTTTTAAGACTTGAAGAATTATCATAATTTACTTCGAGAATTGAAACTATCATTTTAAAAAATGAAAATCAAATTATTTTAATTAAAAAAATAAATATATTGCTTTGGTACAATGATTAAAAATTAAATAAAGCAATAACTACGACTTATTAGACCAATTTCTTTTTAGAAATAATTATTGGACGACGTAATGTTCTATATTTTTATATTGACCGAATATAAAATTCATAATAATTTTAGACGGCATCAATTTTTTTTTTTCATTTGAACTACAGTTATTGGCTAGACATCACGCCTCTTGACTTCTATCATTCTTGTCTCTGCTATTTAAATATAATAATATTAGGTAACCAATAAAAATTCAGTCAGCCAATAATTTAAATTAGATGTTTTATTTTTTTTTTGGATATTTTATTTTTTTATTGAGATATTCTGTTTCTATTGTTGGTTATTTTAGGTTTTAGATATTCTATTTCTTAAAAAGTTTATGAATGTTTTACTAGTTTTCATTGTGATGTTCTATAAAGAGTAGTTACGGATGTTTTATTTTTTGTTGGCTGATTTTCGGTTTAAAAAATATTGGATAGCTATACTTTTCCATTTAAATATAGTTGATATTTAGAGCATGTTTGGGTGCCATTATTTGACTAAAAAAATATTTTTTATATTTTTTTGTGTTTGGCAAATTAATAATAGTAAAAGTAAAATCACTAATAAAATAAAAAAAAAACATATTTTTTCAGAATATATAATTTACATTTTTTAAAAGATCTTTTTATTTGAAAAAAATATTTTTAACATAATAAATAAAGAAAAAGTACTTCTATATTGTTGTACCCAAATATAATTGACAAATAAAAATATATTATTACATGAGATATCCAAATATAAAATTACTTTTACTTTTGCAAATTTTTTTTTTAAAATAACTCGAAAAGAGATTTTTTATGAGAAACTCGCCCAAACAAGCCCATATGCAGTAAATAATTAGCTAACGTTAGGTAACCAATAAAAATTCAGTCAATATTAGTCAATAACTTAAATTAAATGTTCTATTTTTTAGATTTTGGATGTTCTATTTCTAAAAAAAATATTTATAGAAATATATGTATATTTGATTTTAAAAAACAATCATGCTAGGTAGCCAATAAATTTTTGGCCAATGATAACCAACAAAAAGTAAAAGCCCAATAAAATAAAAAAAATTCAATCCATAAAAGATGAAACCCAAACAAATAATAGTATTTTAGGTTTGTTGATTAATATTGATTACCAAAATATTGGTTACCTAAATTTTCTCTTTCACAAATTCTTAATTGGACTGTATTAAATGTTTTGTTTTTAATATTTTAAATATTTTCTTTTTAAATATAATTTATTAACTAATTTGTTGGCTGAAAAAATATTAGTTACTAATAATTTTCCATAAATACAGTAGATGATTAGAAATTAAACTAAGTGAATAATATGCAAAAGGATCACACGGAACCACATGCATAGTTGAAAATAATGGGTTAATATTCAAAAAAATTTTAAACTAAGTAAATATATTATTTTTTGTGATCATATATTCAGCAAGTATTTTATACATATAAATTTCGTAATTTTATACTTACAATTATCATTTTTTTACATAAATGTTCTATATTTTATACATATGATTTATAAATATTATTATGTTTATATTATATTATATTTTATATTCTTAGACTTATTATATAAAAATACATTGCTAGTTATATTTACTAATACATTAAATTAAACCTATTAGTAATGCGGAATTACCTTTATTTATTTTTTTCTGTCTCCACTTAACATGACGTTTAATAGATGCTTGAACAAAAAAAAAAAAAAATTGAATGACTAATTTAACTTGTATTATTATGATCAAATTGAACCACTAGAATTTTTAGTAGGCAAATTAATTTTCACATGTGGTTTTTGTGTCCTATACTTTGGATTTTTGTATTTCATTGTCATCAACTCATCATTAATGAAATATTCTTTGGTTTTTTTTTTCTAGAAAAAAAACTGTTGTAAACATAAAACTTGAGAAAAAGTCGGAAATTAAATAAAGAATAAATATTCAAATCAGTTTCTAAAATTTTAAAATCAAACACTGTAATTTTTTAAATTTTAAAATATTCAAAATAGTCATCAACATTTATATTTGTTGGATAATATGGCTCCTCTTTAAAAAACAACATAAAATCAAAGGAACTGTTTTAAAATTTCTCAAGAATTATTTTGACATTCGGCCAATATAAATATAAATTATGAGCTAGGACTGTTTTACGTAATTTGAAAGTGCTCGATTTTAAAAATCTTGGGGATTGATTTGATTACGTACTCTTAAATAAATATGGAACCAGTTGTCCGAAAAATGTCTTGAAAAATTAGAATTCGAATAGCATTGTCCCACTTAGAACAATAAAACATGATCACTAATAAGATTGTGGCATTATTTGATGACGCTCTTGGTCACATTTGATTAGTCATAAGCTACAATTTTAGCAAGAAGCTCTTCCAAAATGGTGTTGAATTTATGCATTTGAGCCCTTTCCATAACGACACCAACTTTAACTATTCCACGTTCTTTGTCCCTACAATCAGAAAGGGACAGCGCCTGAGAGTGTTGGTGAACCCCTTCACTCAGTTTGGGTTTTCCCCACCCAAAATCAGTCTCATACAAACCAAACTTTGGTGAACCTGCAATTCCCAGAAAACGATGCTTCACTCTATCAAAATTACTATAAATTGACATTATTATTTCAGCGCAATTATAAGGTTCAGATTGCATTTTTCTAACTTGGTTCTCAATAGCAACAGCTGCTTCAAAAATACCATTTTGCCCCTCTAGCTTGCTCCTCTTCATTGCGGCAATGTCATTAACCACACAATTTCCAAAGTACGTTGAGGGAATTTCCCATTCAGCAATGTTACGAGTACGACAATCTAATGAAAACCATAGATATAATTCTTCATCATCGTTAATTTCTTCAGATTTTACCTTACAAACCCAAAACAAAGAGCACGTGACAACAAAGGTTGACAAATGTAATATCTCTATGCCATGTCTTTGAGACTCAGTAGACACATATTTCTTCAAATTATCAACTTGGTCGCGTCTCAACACAAACGTGCGGCGAACATTGTCGCTAGGAACATTGTGGCCAAGGCTCATGAAGCTTTCTCTTGGCAAATTCCACACTGGTTCTAAGAAAATATGCTTAAGCCCATCTGGGTCTTTAATCATGTCTCTATCATGGAATGGCAGGGCAACAGTGTTCTCTTTATAGCCACAACTACAAACAGATGCCCAAAACTTCATGAAGTGATGGAATCCTTTCCCATCTACAACCACGTGACTGATATGACGGGAATCAAGACGGAATCAATAGGTCAAAATCATAATAATCTAAATTAGATTGGATCTCACATAACTAAGAGCGGTCAATCCTCAACCCACTAGTTTATTTCAATCCAGCTAGAACTTTGCAACAAATTAACTTCGTGTGAACTCAGTACTTTAAATTTTTTTATGAGAATTTAGTTAAATATGTTAAATTATCTAACTTCTTTTAACAAGTAATTTTATATGAAGTCAATTGTATGTAAGTGTTTACCTTCAATTTATTATATGGAATTTTAAATATTTAATTATTTATAAATATACTATTTGAACACAAAATTTAACATCTAAATCAATTATCAAATATTTATATATAAATATATCAGTATTATTTAAGTCATTTTTAATATATATTTTATATTTCAATATATATTTTATATTAGTAGCTCTTTAAATGGTTAATTTTTTATAATAATTCTATTTGAACAACTGATTTAATCAACCAAGTTTAACTAGCTCATTTATTTCTATACTAAATAAAATATTATTTTGATGTCGAATAGAAGTTTATTTAGGTACTATTTTTTGTACTATTTAACACTGAAATAATATTCTATTTAGCATAAAAATAAATAATTTAGTTGGACTTAATTAGTCAAAATTACTTATTCAAATAAAATTACCTAATTTTTTATGTATACCTATCATGACTCATAATTATATATATGTATCATTAATAATTATTTAAAACTTTAGAAAACAAATCTCATTAATTATTCTTTTTCACAAAACTAACTCATCTCACTAATTCCGAAAACAAAAAATAAATTAATTTCTAAAAATTTAAAAGTTACATACCCAACAACAAGAAGTATTCTGAGACTAATTAAAAGTAGAGGTAGTTTTGGTGACTAAAGTAGAGGTAGTTTTTTTTTTATTTTTATTTTTAAGTAGAGGTAGTTTTATACTTTTATACGCTGAATAACATTATTATAATTTTATTAATATTAGTATTAGGGAGTGTGCATGGCTTGAGTCGGATTAATTACACCCGAACTTGCTTATTGACCTGAATAATATTTTATAAGTTCTATTTTAAAAATTCAGTCCTGTTCCCGGCCCAAATTAACCCAAAATAAATTGAATTAAACTGAATCGACCAAATACATAATTAATGTATAAAGTTTTATAAATGTTATATAATACTTATACTAAAATAAATTATTTTAAAGCAAACAAAGAGCCTATAATATAAAAAAGGTTAAATATAAAAAATATTATGTAAGGAACAATATTGTTAAAAGTGCACCTAAAAATCCATACCTGAAGTGGCTGCATATGGCAAAGCCAGAGTTGGGAAAGATAGTGAGTTGAATAGCCATGGGAGGTATCAACAAGGTGCCATCCTCTAAGACACGTGAAGAAGGCAACATTGGAACAAAAGGGTGGAAGCACGTGACATCTCTTGGTGTGTCAGATACGAGGTTGTGGAGATTCACTGTTGTGGACTCAGCAACTATGAAAGTGAGAGTGTCACCTTCTGAGTAGAGAATGTGAGGGGTTTGTGGCTTTGGAGGGAATACTATTTTTGAAGAGAAAGGGAAGAAGTGTTTGAGAGTGAGTGAAAGTGATTGTTTCAGATTTGGAAGCACTTTTTGTAACAAGTGTGTTGTGGGATAAGGGAAGTCATAGAAGAAAATGCGTTTGCATGTTATAGGCGTGCAAAAAAAAGGAAGATCAAAGAAAGAAAGGGGAACAGAGGTTGGAGAAGGAACAGAACCTGGCGGAGGACCTACTTGGCATTGCTCTATCACCTTCAATATTTCATGATGACTCACGTTGTTCTCCATAGAATTATATGGAATCAAACTTGGTTCAGAGTTTAATTCATGTATGGTTATTACTTATATGTATCTTGATTATCTCTATTAATACATTCAACCTCGAGCTGTGGACTTTTACAACTATTTGATGGTGTGTAAGGATGATTTAATAATTAATAGTGTTCCAGTTGGCCCTAATAATATTATGTAAAAAAAATTAAGTTGTCTTAATTCAATTTCAAAAATTAACTAAATATGTGAAAATTATCTAAATAAATTAAAAAAGTGTAAAGGACAACGAGCACTCCGCTCGACGCTTGGGCATCACACAACAATGCAACAAGCATAGTTAAAAACTAACCACTTGGCACTTGCAATTTGCCAAAATAATAATAATAATAATGATAATAATCACTCTGTTACCAACGTTGTTTACACTTTACAATATTGTAGATTTTCAATCATGACTCGTGAATTGCAGTTTCTGCAAGGAACTCACTTTTCCAAAAGGGAATTGAATTTCAGTTTCATACATACACATCCAACTTTGTTGATGAACCAGCAGTTATATACATATATATCTTCCCCAATGTGGTAAACTCAGCAAAATTTGACATAAATATATATAATGTTTCATCTCCTACATAACCATCAGAGATTGCAACCATCTACTTTTGCTTCCAATAGCAACAGTTGCTTTAAAAATACCATTTTGTCCCCCTACTTTTCTCCTCTTAACTTCTGCATTGACACTTCTGTTAGATTAAGCCACTTGTATGTGTTACTTTTGTTTATTTATTTTTGGAATAAACTACTATATGGCCATTCCTGACTTTTATTTTTTATATTTCTATTTAACCATGAGGATGAGGGTCTCATTAGTGACATACTAAAAATTCTAACCCGATACCATTAAAAGTAAATCTTATTTTATATTAACTTCTATATAATATATAAAAACTATGCTAAGAGAGCCTTAGGGAGTGATTAGGAAACCATTAAATTTAATTAGAGAGATAGTAAAATTAAGAAAGAGGAAAGAAAAGAAAAAGAGAAAATATATTAGCTATTATGAGCCACTTGTGTTGATTCTATAGATTTTCTCAATATATAACAAATAAACCTAAAACATATTGAATCAAATAAAAGAAGTTGAATAACATTGCGCAGCTTATTATAGAAATAAAACATGTCCACTAATCCATAAATATCAAAATTCATACTAATAGTAATAAGATTATTGTGGGATTTGATTAGTCATAGACTAGAATTTTTTGCAAGAAGCTCTTCTAAAATGGTGTTGAATTTAAGCATCTGATTCCTCCCAAGTGCTACACCAACTTCAATTCCATCTTCTTTTTCCCTACAATCAGAGAGCGAGACCAATTGAGAATTCATGTGAACTACTTCACTCGATTTGGGTTTTCCCCACCCAAAATCAGTCTCATACACATCCAGCTTTGGTGACCCTGCAACTCCCAACATACGATGCGACCATTTACTAAAACATGACATTAATGATTCAGCAAATTTATAAGGTTCAGATTGCATTTCTCTAACTTTGTTCCCAATAGCAACAGCAGCTTCAAAAATACCATTTTGCCCCGCTAGCTTGCTCCTCTTCATTGCACCAATGCCATTAACCAAACAATTTCCAAAGTATGTTGTGGGAATTCTCCATTCAGCAATGTTACGACAATCTAACCAAAGATATATGTATAATTCTTCATCTTCATCTTCATCAATTCTGATTTCTTCAGATTTTACCTTACAAACCCAAATCAAAGAACATGTCACAACAAAGGTTGACAGATGTAATGTTCCTAGACCATGGTTTTGGCACTTGGCAGACACATATTTCTTCAAATTATCAACATGTTCACGCCTCAACACAAAGGTGCGGCGAACATTGTCAGTAGGAAGATTATGGCCAAGGCTCATGAACCTTTCTCTTGGAGAATCCCACACTGTTTCTAAGAACATAGGCTTAAGCCCGTTTGGGTCTTCAATCATGTCTCTATCATGGCATGGCAAATCAACAATGTTCTCTTTAGACCCACAAACTGACGCCCAAAACTTCATGAAGTGATGAAAAGCCTTCCCATCCACCACCACGTGACTAAAATCATGGGAATCAAAATTCAAAACCATAATAAGCTAAATTACATTGGATTATTTCACAGTCAAAAACATGAAACGAATTAGATTGAATTTCTTTTTAAACAAAGTTGAATAAATAATTGAATATATATGATTTCATATTTAATCTAAAAATGATCTAAACCAATTCATATAGATACTAGCTAGTTCATGTTGGGCCATCGCAGGAAAATAAGTGAAAAAACATAAAATGAGAAGACACCACATCCAACTCAAAATCTTGAACCTTAACGGTTTAATCCAAACTGCACTGGAAAATGCATACCTGAAATTGAAGCATATGGCGAAGCCAGAGTTGGGGAAGATAGTGAGTTGAATAGCCATGGGAGGAATCAACAAGGTGCCATCCTCTAAGACACGTGGAGAAGGCAATATAGGAACAAAAGGGTGGAAGCACGTGGCATCTTTTGGTGTGTCAGATACGAGGTTGTGGAGATTAGCTGTTGTGGACTCAGCAATATGAAAGTGAGGGTGTCACCTTGTTTGTAGAGAATGTGAGGGGTTTGTGGCTTTGGAGGGAAGACTATGTTTGAAGAGAAAGGGAAGAAGTGTTTGAGTGTGAGTGAAAGTGATTGTTTGAGAATTGGAAGCACTTGTTGGAAGAAGTGGGTTTTGGGGTAAGGGAATTCATAGAAGAAAATGCGTTTGCATGTTACGGGCAAGCAAAAAAAAGGAACATCAAAAAAAGAAAGGGGGAGAGTGGTTAGAGGAACAGAACCTGGTGGAGCACCTACTTGGCACTGCTCTATCACCTTCACTACTGTGTCATCATGAGTCACCTTCTTCTCCATGAAATTATGAAATGAAACTTGGGAACAGAGAGAGTGTGTTAGTTACTTAGTTTGATACCTCAAGTAATGAATGAGTATGGTTAAATAGAGAGAGGGGGTGTGTTTTTGTCTCTCTCACACAGAAATTTTATACACACAGTCAAACAAATTTATAGGTTAAATAGGCACATCAAATATATTGTTTTTTTAAAGAACAGTTGGTATAATGATTAAAAAAAATTAAATAAATCAAGCACTTACTAGACCAATTGTTTTTTTTTTATATTATAATGAGAACATATAAAATTGATATTATTTTTTAATAAAACATATTTTAAAAGAGTGCGGCATCACACCGCTGCCATTTTTTATTCTTGTATTTAAATATAGTATTAGAAAGTAAATAATATGTTTCTTTTTTCATGTAAAATTTATGGGAAAGCATAGGTAACCAATAATTTTTAAACCAACAAATCAGTCAACAAAAAATAAAACATCCATAATCACTATTTATAGAACATCAACGATCAAAGTTATAGAATATCCGAAACCTAAAATAATTATCAACTAATTTTAGAAATAGAACATCCAAAACCTAAAGAAACAGAACATCTAATTCAAGTTGTTGGTTGATGTTGGCTAAATTTTTATTGATTACCTAGCATTACTCAAAATTTATATATTGTGGTGTAAATACTGTTCGGCTTTCTTTCATTAAAATCATATTTTACTTGGTAAAAAAAAATATGCAAAGGACAGAGGAGGGTTTGATAGCAACAGTAAAAAACCTAAAATGTAAATATAAGAAAATCATGCATTTCTTTCTTTTAGATTGTTTGTACAGCTGGAAACCATTGGAGTTCGGCATAGATGGATGACTAAAAGAGATGCAATTATAAAGCACAAAATTATGCACATGTTACCTGCTTATATGGCAATAAACTTAGTCTTCTCTACTCTTTCTCTATAGAGTTCTTGTTGCAGATAATCAGATATCATCCTTAGAAATTGATGACTTATCTCTATTTTTAGTTTGTGAATTTGTAATTGCAATTATACACTGATTTCAATTAAAAGTACTACATTATTAAATTTTGCATTTAAAAGTAGATAAAAACTTGATAAACATAAAGCTCCAGATAGAGTTATAAAATAAACTTAAAATAGACGATTATTGTTATTAAATAAACTAGTTAATTTTTCGCGCAACTACTTATTTAATAATAATTTAACAATATTTTTTATTTTCATAATTATTTTAAATTATTTATCAAGTAATCATATATTATATCAATGGAGACATTAGGCCAATACATGAATTGTATAATTTTGATATTACAATTAGTAATTATTTATAAAAATACTTGGTAACTAATCAACAAAGTAGATAAAATTCAACATATTAGATAATATATCTTTTGTTACCCATCAAACTCCTCATTTAGGTTACTTTTGAATTTTTTTTTATAACTTACAATTTTGTATTATATATATGTTTCTTATTTTTTATTTTTACTTTTTATTTTTAGTAATTTTTTATTTTTTAATTCTTGTTTCTTTTAATTTTTATTTTTAATTTATTATAATTTTAAAAAACACTTTTTAATTATGAAAAAATAAAAAGACATCTTTATTTGAGTAGTGTCCTATTAATAATTCCATAAAATTCTAATATTACGCAAACATGTATTATTATCCCAAAATTATCAAACTCAATTCAATTTTTAAGTTTGGTTTTTTCTTTTATGAATAAGCATCTTCTAAAGAAACAAACAATTCAAATAAAAACAAAAAAAAAAAATTAACTCAAAACACAAATATCAATCGTGTTTCGGATATTGGGCCTAAACGGCCCAAATCCCTAAGGCGCACGTACTGAACCCCTAGTTCGGTAAATTCGGCCCAATGCCATACGGC
This sequence comes from Stylosanthes scabra, assembly GCA_036250425.1. Taxonomy (NCBI): domain Eukaryota; kingdom Viridiplantae; phylum Streptophyta; class Magnoliopsida; order Fabales; family Fabaceae; genus Stylosanthes; species Stylosanthes scabra. The sequence continues at coordinate 21,379 of JASCZI010182147.1, forward strand.
CCAATGCCTTGCTCAATAAATCCATAAAGGATCAAGACATCATTAATCATGATCCCGCACGGATTTATCACACGCAATCTCGACAAATATATGGAGAATCGAGCCATATCTGGTACTGATTCCTCACAGAATTACTCCCAAAATAACGCGGAGCACTACGGGTATATAAAGAGAAGATCCACTCCTCTCTCAGGTACGTCTTCTAAACCCTACCCATTTGCATGTGTTAGGAGAACTCCCAAATCCTTATTTGGCGAAGCTCTACTAACGCACACCTACCTCTCACATAAACCTCCAACCTTCCGTCTTGGCACCACCGGTTACGCCGGTAGTCCCAAACCCCTCGAAGGTACATTCCGTACATTGGCGCCGTCTGTGGGGATTACCTCAACGTAACTGACAATGGCCAACCAAGATGCTGAAGGCGTGGTTTACAGCGACCACTCTGGCGACGATCAACATCGGAACCAACAACAACAACAAACATTAGACCTTAATGCCACGGCTAATGAAGCCACCGGGAGTGGCAACAGCAATGCAGAATTGGGGGGAACCCAGAACGGGCAACCACCCCCTCGGAATCCGGTTCAAGGCAATAGGTCGAGCGCGTTCGATCGGATTGGGCCAAGTGATCCGAACCCCCGACCTTTCGGCGGAACGGGTTTGGACGGATCTCAAATTGCCCAAGAACTAAGACATCGTATGCAGGCGATGGAGTCGGAAGTTCGGGAATTGAGAAAGGAGAACGCGGAACTTCGCTCCAGCACGAGGAACCCTCAGCCTCGGGCCCGAGCTTCACCTAGGAGGCGTTCCCGATCCCCGTCGGTTCAGGACAGACGTCCCATCCCCGGGACAACCACCTGGATAACGGCCCTCGGGGCAATCCGAAGCCCCCGAGACAGAAGTTTGACAATTATACCCCTTTAATGGCCCCCATTACAGAAATTTACCATCAAGTCTCGGAGAAAGGTATTCTCCCCAAAGCCAGACCATTGAAGGGAAGAACCCAGAATGCAAAGAACAGATCCCTGTATTGTGATTACCATCAAGGCTATGGACACAAGACGCAGGACTGTTACGACCTCAAGGATGCCATTGAACAAGCCATTAGAGATGGGAAGCTAAATGACTTCGTTCAAATCATTAGAGAACCAAGGGCTTCCGACAGGGAGAGATCCCCGAGGTCGGAATCCAAAAATCCCAGATCTCGAAGGGATGACGACGAACCGATCATAGAAATTGCTGTGATCACCGGTTCAAGCGCCCCAGAGAAATCTAAGTCAGCCCTCAAGAAGGACCTA
>JASCZI010182148.1:3711-16825 GCA_036250425.1 Stylosanthes scabra
GCATTATCTTTGGATGGTTGCTGGAGACTTTAATGAGATTACTAGTCCGAATGAGGTTCGAGGTGGTCTGTTTAATGCTGGTCGTGCTGAGGATTTTGCTAATATGATAAATATTTGTGGCCTCTTTGATTTGGGTGCAGTTGGTAGTCTGTTCACTTGGTTTCGGAGAGTTAGAGGCGGGAGAAATATAGCTAAAAGGCTTGATAGAGCTCTTTTTAATCATGCTTGGTTTAATCTTTTCCCCGAAGGTTTTACCTAGATTCTTGCTAATTGTCAATCTGATCATTGCCCTATGTTATCCATGGTCGAAAGCTGAAGGAAGCTAAGAGAAGCTTGAAGCCTTTTCGCTTTCAAATTGCTTGGACCAGCCACCCTTCTTTTAAGCATATTGTTCAACATGATTGGATTAAAAGGGTTCTCCTAGTGTGACTAGTAGTTTGTTGGAAGTTCAAAACGATGCTTTGAAATTCAACCGGGATGTTTTTGGGAATGTTTTTGTGCGGAAAGCTCAATTGGAAGAATAATTGCAACATATCCATAAGGCCATGTCTTCAAATCCTTCTTCGGAGCATTGGGATAGGGAAAAGGCTCTTAATGATGAATATAATAGGATTCTGTGTAATGAAGAGCTGATTTAGTTTCAAAAATCTCGGGATCAATGGGTGAAGTTTGGAGATAGAAACACAAAATTTTTTCATCTTCAAACTATTATCCGTCGGAAGAAAAACAGGATCCATGGAATCTTCTTAGAGAATGGTTTTTGGTCTACCGAGGCTAATGTGCTAAAAGTGGAAGCGAACAATTTTTTCCAAAAGCTTTATCTACTAAGGAAGAAGTGCTTTTGGATTCTTTAAATGGAATCCCTCTGCCTACCTTGAGTATTGAAGCTTGTACTCGTCTTTGTGAGCCTGTTACTAAAGAGGAGGTTAGAAGTACTATTATGAGTATGAATTCCTTTAAAGCTCCTGGCCCAGATGGTTTTCATGCCTTCTTTTTTAAGGAATATTGGGATTTTATTGGTGATGATGTCTGGAACATTGTTCGTGCTGCCTTTTCTGGTAACCCTTTGCACCCATCTTTGTTTGATACTCTTATTGTTCTTATTCCTAAAGTTGAGGCTCCTACTAGAATGAAGGATTTGAGACCAATTAGTCTTTGCAATGTGATTTACAAGGTTATCACTAAGGTCTTGGTAAATCGATTGCATCCTTTTCTTGAAGAGATTATTGGTCCGTTACAAGGTGGCTTCGTTCCTGGTCGAGGTACTCCTAACAATATTATTATTGCTCAGGAAATTCTTCATTTTATGAAAAGGACCAAATCTCAGAAAGGGGTTCTAGCTTTCAAGATTGATTTAGAGAAAGCTTATGACAGAATTGACTGGGATTTTCTTGAACAATCTCTCATCCTCTTTGGGTTTCCTACCTCTATTGTTCACCTCATTATGCATTGTGTTTGTTCATCCTCTCTCTCTATTCTTTGGAATGGGGGAAGATGGGAAAGTTTTAAACCTAGGTGTGGCTTAAGACAAGGTGATCCTATGTCGCCCTATCTCTTTGTCATTTGCATGGAGAGACTAGCTTGCATGATATCTCACAAAGTGGCTCAGGGTGATTGGTTGCCTGTTGCAGTCTCTCGTGGTGGTCCTAGAGTTTCACACCTCATGTTTGCAGATAACTTATTGCTCTTTTGCAAAGCTAGCAAAACTCAAGTTGAATTGATCATGGCGGTTCTTGAAACTTTCTGTAAGGCTTCTGGTATGAAGGTAAACCTTGAGAAATCCAAAGCTCTTTGTTCTAGAAATGTATCTTCAGTTAGGAAAAATCTGTTCATGGAGTTTCTAAAATTGGCTTTACCCAAAATTTGGGCAAATATCTCGGAGTTAATTTGGGTCATGCGAGGGTCTCTAGGTCTTGTGCTAATGATATTATTGATAAAATTCATAATAGGCTTGCTAGCTGGAAAGGGCGCTTATTGAATAGAGCAGGTAAACTTTGTCTTATTAAATCAGTTTTATCAGCTATGCCTATTTATCAGATGCAAGTCCAATTGCTTCCTAAATATGCTTGTGACAAGGTTGATTCTATCATGAAAAGCTTTCTTTGGAGTGGCTCAGATAATAATAGAGGTTTATCCCTTGTCAAATGGGATTCTCTTATTACTCCTAAAAAGGCTGGTGGCTTGGGCATTAGAGACACCAAACTTTCTAATTTGTCTCTCATGGGCAAATTGGTTTGGCAATAACTCAACTATCCTCACAAGTTGTGGGTCCAGATTTTGCGCCATAAATACAAATGTTTTGGTCATAGCTTGGAGTTTGTTTCAGCTAGAAATGCTTCTTCCTGTTGGAAAGCCATTGTGGGAACTTGCAACCATTTGAAAGATGGGTTTCATTGGTGTATTGGTGATCGAAATCAATATTTTTGGTATGATTCTTGGACTCCTCAAGGACGCATTTGTTCTGTTCTCCCATATGTTCACATTTCTGACACTGATTTATCAATTGATGATGTTTGGAGTATTTATGATTGGGACTTTCGACGGTTAGCAACTACTATCCCTAACGAAGTTCAAGGCCTTTTGAATTATCTGAATCCCCTTCTGCAATCAAGACCCTCGCCTAGTTGGGTTTGGAAGCCTGCCCCTTCAAGGTCATATACGGCTAGGGATGCTTATGCTTGGCTGCTCTCTCAAAAGATTCAGTGGGATAAAAATTGCAATTGGAACTGGTTATGGCGTAGCAAAATCCCAGAAAAGATGAAATTTTTCATTTGGCTTGGGGCTCATAATGCCATTCCTACAACATCTTTTCTTTTTCGCTGCTTGCTATCTTGGATCTCTGTCCTCGCTGTTGTTTGGAACCGGAGACCATCTTCCATTGCCTTTGGTCCTGTAAGTTTGCTAAAGAGATTTGGAATCTCTTTGTCCCTGTTCTGCCTCGTCTATCGTCTTCTCAGGATCTTTTCAAGATGGTCAAGGATGATTGTGCCATTAATAACCCAACCAGTTGTATTATCTTATGGTGGATTTGGCGGCACCAAAACCAACAAGCTTTCAATACTTGCGATTCTTGGTCGATGCTTGAATTGACTCTCATCATTCGAAATTCGATTTCAGAATCTCAAATTTCGGGCTTGTTGCACCTTTTGGATGGGAAAGATTTTGCTGCTGCTTCATGGACTCATCTACACCAGGGAGCCTTCAAAGTCAATTGTGATGCTAGCAGAATTGATTCTTCTTCTCGAGCTGGTTTTGGTTGTGTTATCAGGGATTCTCATGGAGAGTGGGTGAAGGGTTGCCTTGGGCTTCTTCCGGCTTGGTGTATTTATCGTTGTGAGCTCTATGCTATCTGGCGCGGATTGGTTCTAGCATTGGAATGTGGTTGTCATTCTGTAATCTGTGAAATAGACTCTTTGGATGCGTTTCTAGCAATTCATTCCACTATTAATTTAGCTGGTGATGCTGCTAATATTCTCCATAAAATCAAAGAACTACTGGTTCGTAATTGGCATGTTACTCTCAATTTGGTGTTAAGGGAAAGTAATTTTGTTGCAGATTTGCTAGCTAAGAAGGGCGCTACTGGCTCTATTGTTTATGCTGAGATTCTTCGCCCAGGAAGGGATGTGGTAGATGCTGTTAAGTGCGATAGTTTAACTAGCTAGTTGTTTTTCTTCTTTGTTTGTTAGTCACAAAAAAAAAAAAATTATGATCAGTCTAGAGTACCTTGCTGTCAGGCCCGCAATGCTAATCCGTGGATTTTACCTTTTTCCCCATTCATTAACTTTTCCTAATCACGTGCGTTAAATTACTTATGCTACATGCCCGTTTCATTTGGTCAACAACGATAGGGGTGGGTATGGGTAGTTTAATTACCCGATCAAAATCAAACCAGTCCGATTATATCGGTTCTATATTCAATGTATAATCAGGTATAATCGGGATCAGATCCAAACCAACCCGACCTTCATCGGTTCGGATATTGATTTTGATGTCATGATACCCAAACCAACCTGATTACCCAATTAGGTTTATATTAATTTAAAAAATTAAAAATATAATAATATATATAAAATTTTATTCTTCCTAATTCAAATTATTATATTTATAGTCACCAATAGAATTTATTATACTTATTAAAGTATAAATTTGATAATATATTACTTTTTATTAATTTTTTTATTATTATTTATTATTGACATAAACATTTTTCTCATATTTTTCTATTATTTTCCAAAATTTTATTTTCAATCGAATATCCAATTATCGAAACCAATTCAATCCGAATTTAATCGGTTCAATTTGGTTCGAATTCACTTACTAAAAATCTCAAATCCAAATGAATCAAAACCAATTAAAATTTAATCGGTTCGGTTCATATTTTCCCCCAAATCCGAACCAACCCAACCCGTGCTCACCCTAAACAACGCAACCTGACTCGCTTCGCTCACGGAGATTCATAATGTTCCTCGCTGTCACGTGCCTGTAGCTCATTGGATGGTCAAACAATGCCACACTACCCATTTACATAAGCGAGTCACCAGATAACGGACCATATATATAATAATCCTATGTACTAGCATTTCTCTAATAAATAATAATATTAAGAAAGATTTTAATTTTTAAGCATGTATATATATATGATGGTGTATGTTAAACTTCTAATTCCAAGATAAGAATATTAAAGAATACAGAGCCATAATGGCTAGGAACTAAAAAGAGTAGTGTGAAGCTTCTAATTACAATATTGATTATTATTGAAGTGGTTATTTATTCTACCATTGCTAGTGAACTTCATCACGACATTGTTCCAAAACAACCTTGGAACCAGCAGCCATATTATTATTATATGGCATCGGATGATGATGAGATTGAGTTTGAGAAATGTACTCATGAATGCAAAACCTCACCCCTTATGAGGGGTCAATTAGATGTCATTCGTTACATTAGAAAATGCTTTAGGTTGTACAGGCACATATGATGTCATAGTTTTCCTACTCTTTTACAAGTTTTCAAAGATTAAATAAGGTTTAATTTCCGGTACGTGCATCAATTGAAGGATATATTTACAATATTAAATATTTAATATTATTATTATTATTATTGGTTATAAAACCAACGGTTATAAACCGTTGTTAATTCAAACAAAAACGGTAATGCTTCAAGCATTTTGAACCGTTTCACAATAATCACAATGCTTCATAAATGGTTGTGAAACATGCAACGTTAACATGAGAAACAGTGCACCTTTTGGTAAAAGTCGCAACTAAGTATATGTGTGAACGTATACTTGTACTGTCATATGACCTTTGACATTGTTTCATTCGAAGGTTCATATATGTTGAGAAGAACATAACCTTTCAAGAATTTAAGTGACTTGGTTCGTGCTTAAGACGTGCATGTATATATATATATCCATTGTTTTGAGATAAACACATGAGAAAAATATTTTTTTAAAAAAATTACTTACATCATTGCATCTCTATAATAGTTTTTTTAATTTTATTTCTTTTAAACATAGAATTATGGTTATTGAAGCTGGAATATTATTTCGAGTCATATAAATTGGGAAAAAAAACTCCCTATTTAATATAGGATGATTTTCTGAACACTACTCCGTACAAAACTATTTCAAAGTGTGTACTCTTTGTGAATCCGGTTATTAAGAACATATTCAGATAATAGTGCTTATTATAGAATATGTCATTTTTTATGAGTATGCATTAAACTTGAAGGTTGCTGATGAAAATTTTATGCATCATTCATCATGTATGAAACTGTTGATAGAGACTATTTGAATATATCTGCTTTAGACTTCAGAACAAAACAAATAATGAGAATAATACAGAGTTGTGATTTTTTTATACTAAACATGTTTATTATAACTAATGTAAATAGATTTTGATTGTTGAAATAATTTTATCTATTTTACTTTCCAATCTAATTCAATGTAAGGTGGAAACAAAAATGAATTTTAAGATAAGTTAGGTAAATTCAAAAATAAGACATTTCTTTCCAAGGTTTAAGTTATGTTGGAGAACCTCAACTTTTTCGAACCCGTTTCTATCATTATTATGAAGTTATGTCATCATGAGTCTTTAATTCATAAAGATGTATAATTTTGAACTTGTAATTCAAAATTAATCAAATCACATTATGTATGAATTTTTTACTCAATTTCATTGTATCTTATTTTTGAAATTATTTATTAAGCTTCTTTCTTGACAGATATTTCTGATATCACAACACTTCAAGCTGATTATTCGGATTTGGATAAGGTAAATATTTTTTTTTATCTTTTTAGAGGTGCATATGATTTCAACATATTAGTAGTGATTTTTTTATAATTGATAATTTTTTATATACATACTATTTAAAAATGTTTAATGTCAAAAATTTATATGTTCCCAATTTTTGCTTTTATTTTCTGTCGTTGATTAGAATAATCCTTAGTTTACAATTTGTTTAAAATAGATGCACACATATTTTAAAAAAAAAAAACTATCATACAACGTGCATATGGTAACCATTGTGTAATATCAAAATTTATATGCACACATATTTTAAAAAAATACTATCATAACCATTGTATAATGTCAAAATTTTGTTTATTGAATAAAAAATTTTACTTATATCGATTAAATAATTTATTGAAAATGAAATCTTGATTATTTTCTGTATTATTTTGGATGTGATGAGTTTAATTTTAAATTTTTTCACATTATTTTTACATGGTTCTTAAAGATGTAAGAATTTTCAGGTTTAGTGTAAAGGTATTATTTGGTTATTATTTCATTATTGCTATACATTATATATTTCCTTAAATTCTTGCAATACTACTTACTAATTATGCAGTGCCCGTTTTTAAACAAATATTAAAAGATACTTTTATATCTACTATTTCTAATTATGCTATTGACATGTTATCAGAGACTCTGAAAATTAAAAATAAAAAGAAAACTAGAAGAGATTATTAATGGAGTGATTTCATATTCTATGAGTTGATTCCTTTTAAAATATTTTTCTATTAATATGTATTAGAATAAAAAAATATATTCTAAATTTATACATTCATCAAGCTAACATAAAAAATATATATAATCACACGAACGATAACATTCATATTTAAAAATAAAGAAATAAAAAATAAAGATTAGTGAATTGTGAATAAAATAAAAAAATATGAAGTCTTGCAGATAATAAAAAATTGATTAATACATGAATTGTCAAATACTTTAACTAGAATTTGTAATTGAAAAAGAAATATAGAACTATGGACTATAAAAAATGTGAAGAGCAGTAGGAGACTAAAATTAAAAAAATAATTGAACTCTTGCACTTGATTAAATTAGTATTAGGAAAAGATAATTATTGAATATTATTTATTCACCAATAAAAATGCAGGGTTCTATAAATAACATATTTGAAATTTTGCTATTTATTTAAGATTGTTGTAGTAATAGAAAAATTATAAAAAAAATAGAAAAATAAAAATATAAAATAAGATATAAATAAAATAAATAAAAGCAATTAATGTTTAAAATAATATATAGTGTTCTTTATATTATCCCATAGTTATTACCTCTTTTATCCTTCAATTCATTATTATTACCTCTTTATATTTTTTTTCTCACATCTAGTGTTCTTATTATCTTACAATTATAAAAATAACGGTATCTCATATATTAATCATATCATTAAACCGTCCACATAGGTAAATATTAACGAAAGAGTAATACTAGGGAACCAATATTAGGGAGCCCATAGAGAGTCCATGAGTGTAATTAGGAAATTAGTTGGTGGTAAAAGGAGAGAGAAAAAAGAAGAAAAATTGATATTGACTCACTATCGTCTCCCTAATATTAGTTTCCAAGACTTTCTCTTAACGAAAATAAGACTGAGAATCAATTTGTGTCATGTTTACAAAAGTCAGGAGTCATTTTGAATAATTTTAAATTTCAAATGTCAATTTGAGTTGGAAGTCAAATTTCGGAGCAAATTTAAATTTTAACTCATATTATGATGTTAATTTTTTTTTCTTTTATAAAAACAATGCGTGACTTTTCTCTTCTTCCTTTATAGCATATATTTAATAATTAATATTAAGCACTATTAAAAAACAATTATATCAGGTAAGTTCTTGAAATTTGGGGAATTCAAGAGCCAATTAAATTTACCCAAATTAATAAATTATTCTAGAATAACACTTTGCTATAATGAGATGTTTCTGTTATTGGAAACATTCTAAACATGTATATAAGCTGGCCAGTAGCAAACTTGTAATTAATTAAAAGAGAACCATGGCTAAAACCAGTGTCACACTTATACTTACAATATTGATAATTGATGTAATTATTTACTCTACCATTAGTGAACTTCAACACATTGATTGGGAGCAATCTTGGAATCAACTATATTATATGGCAAGAATAGGCTTCATAAGTGTACTACAGATTGTAACAAAACATAAGTGTATTAAATTTAAATTATAAAAAGTATTTAATATTATTATAAATTATATATAAAATTATTAAAGTGGAATATAATTTGTGAATATTGATGTTAATACTAAAAGATATTTAAGGCGGTTATATATATCTGTCTCTGTCCTCCTTTTTCAGTTATGAAATGTCTTCGGTCTTGTTTTGTTTTTGTCACGGGTCACAATTTAGTTGTCTCAAAAAAATAAAAACAGATACCGAGTAGATATTACAATTAAAACAGTAAAAATAAATATAACATAATCTAATATAATTCAACATAATTTAACATATCCACACACATTAAAAGATAATATAACAAAAATAAATTTCAATATAATAAAATAACATAATTCTTAATAAATATATATTTATGGATATTTAGCGAGTTTTCATCGGACATAACATATATCTTTGTATGTCTCGTACTCATTTCACTTATATTTTATAATATTATTTTTTTATGATAAAAAATCAAATAAATTGATTATACAAAAAATATATGAATGGATCATGTATAGGGTCGTCAAAATTCGCTAAACCCATCAAGCCATCAGAAACCATCATAAACGGGCTGGCTGTTCTAAAAAATTTAAATCTGCTAAAAAAGTGAGCTAAATGTGTCTGATTCCGATTAACTCGAGAAAAAATGGCGAGTTAAACGGAAAATCTTGCTGACTAAATATGCGCTGATTCATTTATGTTTTCGAAAAAAAATTCAACAATTTTTTCATATATTTTTTTGAATCCGACATGAAAACTTGATTTACTAAAAACGCAAACAAAGTTTGCTAAAGTTTTCTTTTTCAAGTTTTTGGCTAAAATTTTTTCTTTTTTGTCGACATTTTTTTTATGGAGTCTCAACATGGATTTTTATTTAATTTTTTAAAATAAATAGACTAACCTATTTGATCCATCGAATTGGTCATAAATGGTCCAAGAAAAAAAATTGTGGCCAATAAATATAGCAAGCATAAATGGAAGGGCCTAAATGGACCGAGAGACCCTTTTGAAAGTCCTAATTATGTATTTTAAATTAAATTACTATATAAAATATTATTATATTTAAATTACGATACAATCTCTAGTTAATAAAAATCATATGAATAGTTTCTTTAAAAAAAAAACAAAACAAGTTATTTCAAAATAACATTAATACTAATCACATAAAATATTAAAATGGTATAAATAATTTAATTGAAATATAACATTATGGCAAATTAAACGGGATAACTCGCTAGTTAAATGTGCTGACCTGTTTATTTATTTATTTTTTTTAAAAATTAATATTTTTTCATATATTTTCTCTTATCCAATGTGAAATTTGATTCATCTAAAAAAAATTGTTTTTTCTTAAAGTTTTGTAGTTGAAAAATGACATTTTTCTCCAAGGATTTATTATTGGATTTTAAAAATGATTTTTGTTTAATTTTTTGAAAATAAATTAACAAATATTGCGCGAGCCATAAATAAGAAAATTATTTTATCATATTTTAATAGATGAAGAAGAAGATTTTAGGGGAAAGTCAATAATTAGATATAGTATTGATATTCGGAGATAAAAAATGTCCATTACAAAATTCTATACTATTTGTGTAGAGTTTAATTTTGATGCACTGACGGTGTAAAGAGTTTTACACAGTCATCCAATCAGATTTATGTATTTATATGACTTTAGAAGTAGTGGATTTGAAAATTAATTGCTTTTGATGATGTGGTAACACCTAATTGGATGCATGTGTAAAACTCTTTTACACTGACCGTGCATGGAAATTAAATTCATTTCTGTATGGTATAAATTAGAACATCATATTTCTTGTCTTTGCTGCCATTATCCGTAATACATAAACACAACACGTCAATATAATGATTTTAATTTTTTTTTATGAAAACAAAACATGCGGCTTTTCGAATTTTTTTATATTCAAAAGAAGTTTATAAATATGTTCCGTCCTCAGTAAAAAAAAAAGAAGATTTTTAATTTAGACTCATTTTTTCTCTTTCTAATCCCTTTATTTACGTATTTGTGATAAATAGCATTCCTCTTTCTATTGCACCACGCCAAACTGGCATTCATGCTAGAGCAGTGCGCTGGCGACATGAACCAGAAGAATGAAGATGGGTGGCACATCGTAACCGTGTTGCCCATAGAGGTCAGTAATGATGTCTATGAAGCTCGTTATATTTAATTTGTTAGTTCAGTTGTTGATAGGATAGTTAGCGCTAGTAATGATTAGAGACATTAGTAGGATATTAGCCTATTAGGTATTAAATAATTACTTTAATTGTAATTTTATTTTTTAATGTTGAATATGTTTTTATTTATTTTCTAAAAACCTATTATTTATTATTTAAAAAGTTATTATATATTACGTGTCTAAATATGATTTATTTAACATTGTAATTTTTTTAACGCTGAATATGTTAATATTTATTGTTTAAAAACCTATTATTCATTATTTAAAAACTTATTATATATTACGTGTCTAATATGTTTATTTAACATGTAATTTTATTTTTAATTGTATTTAATACTCATCAGGTAATATTTTTAATATTTATATTGTAATATCTTTATGTAATATTATGTAATATATTGTGTACCTACCAGTCATTTAGGATCCTACATACTCGGCGGAACAGTCACGTTATGACACTGTCTGAAGTGTTGATGCCATTCTTCAGGGAGTCCGGTTTCGGGCAATGTTTTAAATCCAAAATATCTTAACATTGACGAAACTGCTGAAAGAAGATGCAGACAAAACTGTCATAAAGAAATCAGAACTGAGATGTAGACGGAACTGCCTCAATGGGGTGCAGAATAGAACTGCTTCAACGGGGTGCAGGATAGAACTGCCAAAAACGAGTTCAGGATGAAACTGTCATAACGGGGTGCAAGATGGAACTGCCAAAACGGGGTGCAGATATAACTGTCAAAACGGAGTGCAGGATGTAACTGCCATAACAGGATGGAACTGCAAGAGAGATGCAGACTTAACTGCCACAAGAGAACATGTTGCACATTGTACCACAAAAGTGAAAAACAACAAGATCGGAGCAGAATTTCAAAAAATGGAGTCCAAAATCGAAAACAAAACACCCAAAAACCTTTGGAAGGGTCACACCAAAGGTTGGTGGCGCTGTACTCGGAACGGAAGGAGGAGTTGAAATATGTGGTTGGATCTAGAGTAAGATGTCAAATAGAAGACCGTAAATGGGAAAAGACGCAGTAGGAGAGGAGCAATATTGATTCAATGGAGAAGATTACAATGGTATAATCGGTGACTCAAGATAACTTCGAAAAAGTGACCGGAAGAAAAAAAGAAAAATACTAACACAAGAGAAAGAAAAGCTTATGAGTGCTAAAAAGAAAACAAACACAAAAAAAATAGTTCAAGGAGGAAACCATTGTTGAATCTCAATCGGAAAAAAAAGTAAATCTGGAAAAAACCTAAGCTCTTGATACCATGTTAGAAGCGGAGAGAGATAAGAATGAAGAAAGGTTTTGTATATTAGAATTGTGTAAAATAGGTTACAATATAAAGCTATTTATAGATAAAAGAGAACCCTAACAATAATAGATAAGATCCTAAAATAATGGAGCATATCATAACAATATATTTAAATCTAAAATATCTTAACAACCTAATATTTAAATCCAAAATATCTTAACAATGTTGATGGACTTCCACTTCGACCTGACGCTACTCCGTGTTTGTGAAAGGTGGCGTCGCGAGACGCATAGCTTCCACTTGTCGTGGGGTGAGGTCATTATCACGTGCACCCTGTAGGACGTGGCATACCATCTCAGATCACGCACTCATGGTGATCTGATCATGCGAAATTTTCAAACATTCTATCAGCACCCGACGTGAAAGAGCTTCTCCCTGAATCTTGAGGCACGAAGGAGAGGTTCTTCTTGAAGATGACTCAAAATGGTTGATGACTTTTGTAAACATAATTGAAGTTGGTCCTCGACAGTCTCATTTACAATAACATTTTGTCTATGTAGATTATTGAATGACATGATAAATATATGAAACGTGGTATTTATTGGGGGGGCGGTTTAATAGGGGCAAACATAAGCCATTTGAAACTCATAATAAGTTATCCCTCTATTATCCTTCAATTTATTATTATTACATCTTTATATTCTTTTTTTTTCTCGTTTTTAGTGTCCCTATTATTCTACAATTATAAAAATAACGTTATCTCATATATTAATCATATCATTTAACAGTCTACGTAAATAAAATATTAACAAAAATGAGACTAAGGATCAACTTGTGTTATGTTTACAAAAATCATGAGTCATTTGAATAATTCTAAATTTCAAACGTCAATTTGAGTTGGAGGTCAAATTTTAGGAGAAATTTAAAATCTAACTCATATTATGATGTTAATTTTTTTTTTTTTATAAAAACAATGCGTGACTTTTCACTTCTTCCTTTATAGCATATATTTAATAATTAATATTAAACACTATTAAAAAACAATTATATCAAGTAAGTTCTTGAAATTTGCAGAATTTAAAAGCCAATTAAATTTAACCAAATTAATAAATTATTATAGAACAACACATTGCTATAATGAGATGTTTCTGTTTAGTTTTTATTTATTTATATTGGAAACATTAT
>JASCZI010182149.1:448-20927 GCA_036250425.1 Stylosanthes scabra
GACTGAACAACTTTTACCCAAATTGGGAATATGGTGAATTGCTATTACAATTAAAGGCCACTAATTAATGACAATGAATCAAAGGATGGATATGCTTTTATTGCATGATATACGTTCCCACATTAAATGCAATTAGTAAGCTATTTCACTCCCGTAATGCCATTTGGTAAAGAAAAATATTATGTGATATATATTTACTCCCTTAAAATTTAGTAATTAAATCAGTCATATATGTTAAAATATAAAATACATATTATAAAATACATGTTAAAAAAAATATTAGAGATAATCATATAATTAAATCACAATAAATCAATTAAATAAACTCAAACATAAAAAGGGTTTTCTCATTTGCTCTAAATTTCATTGATTATCAAATATTTTCTTTATACAAAATTATATAAAATATGATAATTTTAGGTTGTTTTGAGTTAATTTGCTATTATTTTCTAATTTTTTTTATGATGAATATATACAACTTATTTGGTTGGTGTTTGATTATTTTGTCAAAATAGACCATTTAATACATGTTGAATATGGATTGGGTATTTAAATTTCGATAAAATTGAAAGCATTTTAATCATTTTTCATTGACACTTGACCATTTTTAATTGATATAATATAAATCATTTCATTATTACTACTTTTGACTTACCGTATACTTGACCATTTTAATCTCATTTTGGATTACAAGGAGAAATATTGAAATTGAATACTAAAATCACTGATTTTCCTGCAGATATTCTGCATTATAAGTATACCTCATTGGCTCATTCATTATAAATCTTTGTAACTATGCTAAAAATAACACTAAACTTCTTTTAAATAAAATGGATAATTGATGTCAAAAAAAAGGATAATTATAAATCTTTTTAGAAAAATGTATTCAAAAATTACTCTAAACATTCTCCTTCGAAACAAATTTGAACAAACATTAAACTAAATAAATAAATAAATAAAAGGGCCAAAAATAATCTCTGAATATGATTTCAAAATTGCATTTCGTCCCACTAAAATAGAATGAACACTCAATTTGGTTCCTAACCATTTTCAATTCGAATAAACTCATCCCTAATGATTCAAAAATATCATTCCGACCCTCAAATATTTAAAAACTAGGACAAATAGACTCTTAAAACCGATTTATGATGTTAGAATATAGGGTTAATAACTCGATTTTAAGAACATATTTGTCCCAATTTTTAAATAGTTAAAGGCTGGATTGGAGTTTTCGGCTCATTCAGGGTGGGTTTGTCCAAATTAAAAATGGTTAGGGGCTTAATTAGATATTTATTGCACTAAAATATCATCTTAGAAGTCCTTAATCCTTATATATGCTTCTCTAGTATCTCAGTCTCACCAAAATTCTAATTAAAAGAAACTTGCACATCATTTCTGGATCTCTTACCACAAACAACTTCTATGGATATTATTTTGATGCATCAAATCTTGCTCAGCTTCAAGAAAGAACTTACTATTCCTTAAAGAGTCCATTGAGAAAGCCCTTCTTATCGGGTGCACCAAGAATTGTTCATCTCCTTTGGCTCTCACACCAAGAACAACACCCTCATCCCCCATGCTACTCACCTTACTGACCTTCTTCCTAATAATTCTCACATCTTCTGCTTCCGAATTTCGATCTCTAGTGTCATCCTCATTTTCCAAATTGATGACAACAGAATCTAGATCGTAGCCACTAACAACTCGGTTTTCATTTTCAACTTGCGAGATTTGATCCTGAGGAGAAGTAGTAGGCCCTCCTGCTGCTTTGATCTCTCCGGCCGCCACGTCGATTCGACCGGATAGTAGGGAAATCTTGGTTCTACAAAGTGGACAATTATCATTGTTTTGCAGCCAAATATCTATGCAATCAATGTGAAAGGTATGGTTGCAGTTTGGTATAGCCCTCAGCTTCTCATTTTGTTGAAACTCGTTCAAGCAAACCGAGCACTTGCTCGAGCTTTCGTCACAATTCTTGTAATGAATAACCGGGATCGACCAGATAATCGCTTCCTCTAGTCCCCGATGCTCTGGCTCAGGGGATAATGTGGCGAGAGCCTCATTGCGTCGGAGGGTAAACCCCCGACGACGCACGAGGCTGCCGCTTTGCAAATTAAGGCAGAACTTGATCACAAAGATGTAGTAGCCGAGAAGGAAGAAAGTTGTGATCACTAGACCTGTTATAATCATTGCAGGAAAGAAACTTGAACTTGAAATTTGCGCATCCATGTTAGGAGTGAACAATATAAGGAGATTAAAGTACTGGAACCGTTGGAAAAAAAAATTTTATTGGATGCTGATGGAGGCCTATGTGGTGTTTCTTTGTTTATATTGTTGGAGCAGAGTCTTCTCTGCTGAGGAGATTCTTATATGCACCGATAAAGTGATAGATGTACATAGTTTGCATACTAAGTCAACCGTCCTCAGCGAAATAATAAAAAGCTAGTGTATATATGTTCTTGGGCATTGGACAAAAAATAAGTAATTTTTATGTATATAAAATGATTTAAATATTTACATTAATTTTTTTATAAAACCACAAAATGAAGATAAAAAAAATTAGGATTAACAATCGCATTAACTAAATGACTAGCTTGTCAAAAAAAAAATCGAATGACTAGTGACAACCTTTAAATATAGTTCCAATAAGTGGCAAATTATATCAATTGTGCTTCCTAGTAAAAATTAGCAAAAAAAATGCAATTAGTAATAAATGAAATGATAATTAATAGTAATAAGTAGTTTCTATATATTATTAAAAAAGCTCATTATTATTTATAAGCAATTAATCTTCAACTTTTTGGTATCTAATAAATTATCAAATATTCTTAAAAAATTATATTTTCATAAATAAAATATAAGTTATTGATTATTAACTAATCTTGTCAAATATACTTTTCATAAATATAAAAATTTAGTTTTGATATTCCGTCGTTGTAAAATAACTTTACACATACATTCGATTATCTAATGTTACATTAGTAAAATTTTCTATAATTTACATTGACTGCGTAAATAATCATGTAAAAAATGAATATAATTAAATAATTGTGTAAAATATTTATGATATAAATGTGTTAAAATTAAACTCTTTTTTGAGATAATGTTTCAAAATTAAACTTAAATAACAATACCTTAAGTAATACTCCTATAATTGAGATACTTGTTTAAGAAAAAATGATATATATGCATTTTTAATTGATGGGTTCTTTCCATGTGTGATAACCATTAATATCTATCTAATCTAATTGCATATACCACATTACCACAATGATAATTGTTGATTTTATATACAATACTTTAAAGCCTTTGGCTGTGCGTGGAGAAGAGATGGAAAAAGATAGAAATAGGAAAAGAGAGACTAAATAAAGTCAGTAAAAAAATAGACAAAAGTTACTATTGAAATTTCAAAGGTTAAACCAGAATGGTTGAAAAAAAAAATTTATTAAAGTTTTATTTTTTTTTTTTTTGTCTCTACACTTTTTTATTGAAAGGACTGAAATTTTGATTATGGAAATTAAAATTTCAATTCTAATTTTCTACTACCAGTTCAGCTTCTAAGTCTGTGTCTTAGGGTGAGTTTGGTAAAGCTTTTCGACCAAGTGCTCCTGCTCTCGAAAAGCAGGAGCCACCTTTTTGCGTTTGGTAACTCAAAAAGTCAAGGAGCTCTTGCTCCTGGCTTTTGAGAGCCGGGGGTGCTTTTGAGAGCCCTCAAGAGTAACTTTTCAAAGCTGACTCTGGCTCCTCAAAAAGCAAAATGACGAATTAACCTTACATTTTAATAAAAAATCAATTTTATCCTCCATTAATTATATTTAATTTTATATTAGTGCATCATATACTAACAAAAAGGTCGTCGTAGTAATTTATTACCTTAAGAGTAACTATTAAATAGATTTACCAAACGCGATATGTGTGGCTTCTGCTTATTGAGAGCAACTTTGAGTTATTTTACCAAACGGTCATTATGTGACTCTCCATCAGCTGCTTTTTGAAAGCACAAAGAACTCAGCTGCTTTTTGAGAACCACAGCATTACCAAACCAAGCCTTAGTCGTGTACCTAAACAAATTGGGCCAAAGATTTTATGAATAATACAACTTCCAAATTTATAGCAATAACAAATACCAAGTTAAATAACTCATGTCATGTAAGGATTATTTTTTTAATAAATATTATTATATATTTTAGAATAAAAAGTTTACAAGGACTAATTAATTTAGTAAATAATAATAATAAAGTAATAAAATAAATTTTGATATTAAAAAATCCAAAAGATACTTATTAAAACTGTGATATAACTATATCAACATAACTTAAAAAAAACATATCATAGTTCATAGCTATTTTATTTTTCAAAAATATACACATATTTCGCCTAACCAAGTTAAAATAAATTATTTATTTTATATTAAATAAAAAAATTTCAATGTTAAATAACACAAAAAATAATATAGGAATAAGTTTTTATTTGATATTGAAATAATTTTTTATTTTGCATAGAATAAATTGTTTTATTGAATTTTGTTGGAAAAATAGGTACATGCCTAAAATTATTAACGTATTTATTATCTAAAATTGCTAAGTGATTAATATGAAAATAATGTTGTAGGCGACCCATGTATAAATAAATTGTAATAAATCATCCAAAAAAGTAATCAATCCTTTACTAATGAGATATAATTTATCATTTTTTTATAGTATAATAGCACATATAATTCAATAAAACAATATTCTTCGTCATTATGATTAAAGTCTTAAAATTGTAAAATAAAAAAATAAATTAAAGCATTTGCCCTTTTTAATGCTGCCAAACAGCACCAAAAGTTCATGAAGAAGAATTCGATTCTAGAATACTTGAAATGCAAGTTAAATCTAATTTTGGTTCCTAAATGTGACAGATTGCACCGAATTGGTCATTGATTTTCTAATTGCAACAATATGATCACTAACATTAAAAAAATTTTCCTATACTATATTAACCATCGACACCCTTTTTTGTTAGAATAATTATAACACCGTGAAAAAAAAATGCCAAAAACTAATGTGATGCAATTTTTCTAATATCAGAAACCATTTAAGTGTAATTACAAAGTTGAGGACTAATTCTATCCAATCCATCAATCTCAAGGAACAAAATGAAAATTCCCCAAAAGCTTACAATACTTGGTTAATTTTTTTATACTGGTACAATTGTTGCTTATAATAATAACTATGAATTTTACGGGACAATTTTAAACATATAGATTACAAAAAAATAGAAATTTCACTTTAGATAAATTGTATTATTATTTGCTTATAATAACTATGAATTTTACGGGACAATTTTAAACCTATAGAATACAAAAAATATAAATTTCAATTTAGATAAATTGTATTATTATTATATGAACATTGACCTCAAGTAATTATATTAGATCCAAGGTTAGTAGCATATATGAACCATTAAGGAAAAGTATAGGTAATCAATATTTTTTTCACTAACAAATTAGCCAATAAAAAATAGAGCATCATAGAACATTCAAAATCTAAAGAAATAGAACATCTAATATTAATTATTGATTGATATTAGCTGATTTTTTATTGGTTACCTAATATTGTTGGAACCATTAAATATATGGATTAAGAAATTAAACAAGATATTTCTAACGGTATGGTTGCCACGAAAAATTGTTCGTCTCAAGGGAAAAAAATAGTATTGAAGGTTGAAACTACCAATCCATGTAGCTGCAGTTTCTCAAGGAGCTCTGTCAAATGGCCGTGTATCATTGTAACAGATATCCATACAGCTTCCAGCCTTCCATGGAATCCATAGCAGCTGAACCAGCACAATTGGGGTTTGAAGATAGAGATTTCAAAACCCTTCTTCTAACACAGTCCTTCATGTTCCATTATATTAAATTAGTAATGAATAGCTTCAAATGTACATGAGGTCAATAACATAAAATATACTTCAATATGAGAATTGCAAGAGTGCGTCAACAAAATAAAAGATTTGTAACAATCATGTTACCTGTACACAAAATGTCGGTCACCAAATCAGCCACACGTATATATGTTGGAATACAAAATATACATTGGAACCGAGTTAAACAACACATAAATATACATGATGATTTTTAGTGTGAACATAACATTTTTTATTGCAAAATAGTACCTACCTTTTGCAATACAATTATTTATTTTAAGGTTCCATTTTACACTTTAGATGGCAATCATACAAAGATGAAGTTCAATAAATAACGGGTCAAGAAACATTTTTCTTATTCAACTGTAAAAACGTAGAATATTTTACGTTCTTAATGAATATCAATTTATATGGCAAGAAACAAGTCATGATATATAGTTTTCATATTTTGTGTTGGTTCATCAAAATCAAAGGAAATTCAGCTAACATGTAGTTAGGTCAACAGGGGCACATTTCAGCTATGGAAGGAAAGCGCTGATACAGCAATCAAAGAACAAGGAGGCAAGAACTATAATAAAATTAAAAACAAAACATTTAGAAGATTTTGAAAGATGGGTCCAAAGAAAAAAACTTGTTCCTCTCTCAACTTAGAGATGTCAACGGATTCCCATGGGAACAGGAAGTCAGGAACTATAACAATTGAAAACAAAACATTTATGGCTTCTTTTATCGTGTATTACTAGTGGTAGTGATGGAAGATTCTTATAGTTTTGAATCCCACATTTAAAAAAATCATAAGTTAATTGCATAATTAAACAGAATTAATTGTCGAAAATCTAATAAGTGGAAGAACGCTAACACTTAGAATTGGATCGGGCCTGATTAATTTCCAACTTATGTGCTATAAGCTTTTTCAAATACAAGTGAAGTGGCCTAATGCCCTAATCGACTGCAATACCTTCACTTTCACAATAAATTATTACCTTATGATTATTTACTCATTTTTTCAAATTCATAAAAAAAAAAAAAGTTATGCTTTCAAGAGTTAATTTTGATTATTAAAACATTTTACACAATCATCTAATTGCATTATTTTCACATAAATTATACATGCAATTAGTCTTAAAAGTATTTTATTTTTGCATGACATGTAATTTGATAAAACTCCTTTGCACTATGCCAAACTAAATTAATTTAATCTAACATATTTACAAAATAAAATATTTTATATAATCACATAGTTACTTCCAATTTTTTCCTTTCAAATGTACTTAAAATGTAGCATATTTTTCATCCCAAACTGAAGTGACAAGCAACCTTTTTCCTTACACTCTAGTCATTTCTCTCTCAACCTATACACACGATATTCAATAAAAAAAAAAAAAGAGTAATTAAAATTAAATTAAAACATTTGCCCTTTGTTTTGTATGAACTACACATTGAAGTGCTTGAAAGCATAAATATGGACACTAAATATAGTGTCTCTAACACACTAATCTTTATTTTTGTGTCCAAATACAAAATTTGTTAGATGGACACAATTTTTTAATGAAAATTTTGCTCTTCTTTATTTTTAAACAATTTTCATCCTTTTTTTATACTCAATTTACTAAACCCTAATTTCAGTTTTTCATTGCTCAAGCACCACCCAGGTGATCCCTTCTTCTTTAGCTCTCTTCTTCTTTTTCCCTCCCTGTCTTCTTCTTCTCCTTCTTCTATCTCTTTTTCTTCAGCCCTCCTCTATCTTCTTTTTCATCCCTCAAAATGCATTAATTAATTTTTAAAGCGAAAATTGAGTTATGTAATTGGAGATTTTAACTTGAAATTACTCTACATAATGTCATAGAAAGGAAAGAAAAATTGATTTTGCTTTATATTGATTGATAAAAAATTGTACCGAGGAATATAACTCAATCCCCCTAATCTTTGGTCTATGTTCTGACTTAGAGTCTATGGGTTTTGTCTTAATTTTTTTGGTGTTTAAAATTGTCCGATGTAGTGATGTGTTTATGTATTTTGTGATACTCCAATGTACTCTCATCTCCCCTAAGCTAGGTGAATCTTTTAAAATGGGTTTGGAGAGGAATGATGATAATTGCAAATGGTGGAAGGGAAAGGGGATTGAGGTTGAGAACGAAAATGAGTTTTTTGTTTAATATAAAAAGGTTAAAAATGTCATTTTATATTAGATTTAGTTTTAGTGCCATGTCCATAATTGCCAAACACTACATTAGTGTCTATGTCTTAGTAGTGTTATGTCCTATTCTAAAAGTTTATAGTGCACCAAATTGATCCTCGACATTCTAATTACACTAATATGATACTTGAGATTAAAAAAATTACACTAAATTAACCCCAAACGTTCTGTTAAACTAATGTAACGTAATTTTTCATTGGTGCAATTTGAAAGTTGGGAACTGATTCTATGCAACCCGTGAATCTATGGTAACTCCTCGAAAAGCTGACAATACTCCGTTAATTTGTTTATGCTGGCACTTTTGTTGCTCATAGTAACTATGAATTTTACTGGACAATTTTAAACATATATATTGCAAAAAAAATTTAAATTTCACTTTAGATAAATTGTATTATTTTTATATGAATATTAACCTCAAGTAATTACATTAGATCCAAGGTTAGTAGCAGATATGAACCATTAAATATATGGGTTAAGAAATTAAACAAATTTTTTAAAAATTTTTTTGACTAAACCACAAAAAAAATGTTCGTCTCCCTGGGAAAAAATAGTATTGAAGGTTGAGACTACCAATCCATGCAGTTTCTCAAGGAGCTCTGTCAAATGGCCGTGTATCATTGTAACAGATATCCCATACAGCTTCCATGGCATCCGCAGCAGCTGAACCAGCACAATTGGGGTTTGAAGATAGTGATTTCAAAACCCTCCTTCTAATACATTCCTTCATGTTCCATTATATTAAATTAGCAATGAATAGCTTCAAATGTATATAATGTCTATAACATAAAATATACTTCAACATGAGAATTGCAATAGTGCGTTAACTAAATAAAAGATTTGATCAAATGTAAATTGCAAAACAATCATGCTACATAATCATGCTACATGTACACAAAAAATCGGTCACCAAATCAGCCACACATATATAATATGTTGGAATGCAAAACATACATTGAAACTAAGTTAAACAACACATAAACATACATGATGATTTTTAATGTGAACATAACATTTTTTATTGCCAAATAGGACCTACCTTTTGCAATACAATTATTTATTTTAAAGTTCCATTTTCCACTTTAGATACCAATCTTACAAAGATTAAGTTCAATAAACAACCGGCCAAGAAAAATTTTTCTTATTCAAATGTAAAAACATAGAATATTTTACCTTAATTTTCACCCTCAATGAATATCAAATTATCAATTTATATGGCAAGAAACAAGTCATGATATATAGTTTTCATATTTTTGGTTAGTTCATCAAAGTCAAAGGAAATTCAGCTAACATGTAGTTAGGTCTAATAAAAGCAATATTTAAATTTGAATTCGAATCATTCCCCTGGGCAATCAACTCTCAATGCCTTGCAATTTTCTATCCTCTCTACTCATTTATGATTTAACAACCAACATATCAATATTCAACAAAAGATGAATCATCTTAAGTAAATTAAGAGCTCCTAAGCATAAATTGCATATTAGTTTACAATGGAATTTGGAAATAGCATGCATGATAAATTTCTTCCGGACAAGACAATTTCATCCCTCAAAGAAATAGCAACAGCAATGGCATTCAGTTATCAAACAATACAGAAGATAAAAGGGACTCAAAACTCAAAAGAGAAATTGACAGTAGTCGTCAACTAGACATATTTTATATTTCATCAACAAGGATATATGACTAATTCCAGTCTTGAACCAATCTCAGGCAAACCACAAACAATTTTTAATACCCTAAACATCTTGTAATTCATTTTGTATTCCTAATCCCCCAAGTGCATGCATATTATGATATTAAGGCTTCTAAGGAAGACTTTATAGAACTTAGAAAATTTATCGCAGTTAACATGAACAGTACTGTATTGAGAATTAAGTCATAACCATGTCGAGATGCAATCTATTGGAAGATTCAACTGAAATTAAGGGTATATATTAAAACTTAAAAGAGGACTAAAGTTAAAAGTATACCTGTTCATGCCCTCGCGTTTTCGTATAACCACGAAGCAATTCCCGCTTGAAATGGCAATCACCAGATAGATGACCAGCTCGTATCTGTTTCATCAGATTGTTGAGAAAAACTGAAAAAGGAATGGCAAAAAATATAAAACCCCATCCAACTTAATACTGGTGGGAAAATATCATAGGATATAGACCTGACTACAAGCATGCTGAGCACAATCACCCCAATCTAAATTGGTAGCACGACAGTCATCAAATGCATGAATTAGTTCATGAATTACCACCTGGTTGACCTCATCTTGAAGTCTCATATAGTTGCTGCATACATATACCTGCAACAAATAAAAGGGAGGATCAAATTAATGTTAGGCCATTTCAAACCTTGCCATTCAACAACAAAGCATTGAGCACAAAGACGAGTTGAACAACAAAAATAAGCAAAAAGGTTTCCAAATAGTATTTATAACTTATTTTCCTTACAGATAACACGAGTTCCTTTGACTTAAATATTTTACAAAGAAGCCGTGTTGGATCTTTATATAGCTCGGGAAGCAATGGCCTCATTGATAAATTTTGAAGTGTCCTTGAAAAATACATTATACATAATTACATACCATCTTTCCAACAAACATTATTAAAACATTCTACAACCACTTCAAAATTCATTGTTAACATTCGCAATTGGATTATGTTCCCAATGCTATAGTAGATTAAATGTGATTACCATGTAAAGTTGAACCTAAAGAGAAAAGTAAAACATAAACACTGAAAAGGGATTAAGTACCCCAGAACCACGTACGAAACCACCTGTGCCCTGCACGTCTTTGCACTCACGAGCTTTGAAAAAATTGTCATTCACAGGACACCCAGCTTCTGCCAAGCGTTTCCTCAAGAATTTAACCATTGGAGCTGTAACAATGGAAGTCAAAATCAGCAGAACAAACCAACGAAAGATTAACATCCAAGAAAATCGCACATTCCATTGGTAATGGAAGTCCCCCTATCCCTCTTAAGCAAATATTAAAAACTGTCAAAACCAATTCAAAAGAAACACTGCAATCAAATTGAGCTATTTTGTTTTTCTACTGCCACTAAAAACTGATAGCTTAGGGAGAAAAGGCATTTTGATGAGTAAAAAATCATGGAAATTGTAGGATTTATTGATAAAGGAAAAGAAATGAAAACAATACTTCGGAAACTCTCTTGAATCATAGCTTGAACTTCCTCGACCGTTTTGACACCCTCTAAACCATCAGGGGAAGAAGACTTTGGTCCCATTGGTTCTGTTCTGCTAAAAGCATGAAAATAAAAAAACAGAATCAGGTAAGGCAGACTAAACACGTAGAGTTTTTTATATTTATTTACCAATATACGTAATTCCGGAAGACAAGAAAATAATGAGAATTTCATTGCAAACAAGATATCTTTGCAAACGAGATAATAAAGAATTTAATTGACCAAGTTCTAAAGAAAAACATATCTTGTTTACAGACCACCATGAACATTTTCTCGTCATGTTTTTATAATAGTTGAAGAAGAAAGAAATAAAGTGAGCATCATAATTAGGACATCAACTTAGGGCATGCAGCAATGGGGACAGAGATAAGCAGAGAGGCAGCAGTGACGACGGAGACAGATCGAAGTTGAAGGGTTTTTGTTGATAAATCAAGGCTAACTACTAAACCAAGGCTAGAAATCAAAAAAATCAAGGCTAACAACCAAATCAATTGATAAATCAACTCTAATAACACTAAAACTTAGAAAAATTAAGGCCAACAACTAAACCAGTTAATGCTACTATCAAACAAGCATTAATATTTCAAAAATTAGAACAAAAAAACAGACCTTTATCAAAATAACACACATTCAATTAATTTAAACAAAACAGACATTCAATTAATTTTTCCAAAATAAAATTTACCTGCAGTGAGCTTGAGGAAGGGGAAGGGTGGTACTGGGCGACGTTAGGTTTGTTCATTTGGAAAGAGGAGAGAAAACCAAGGTTCTGAAAACCGGACCGGACATTGAACCGCTCGAGCGAGAGGTTAGAGGTTTTATAGGTCCAACCGGTTCAATCAGAGGTTCAACCGTTTTAAATAACGGTTTTAAAAATAATGATGACAAATAAAATTATCTCATCTCATAACAATAACATACAGACATAGGCATTAAAATGTCTTCCAAATATCTCATATCACTCTAGTCTCAAATACAACTCATAAATTCAAATAACAAAACAAGTATGCATAGACCAAAATAAAAACCAAATAGCATTCCAGAATCAACAATAGCAACAGCAAAGAATAATTAGCACAATCAAAGTAAAAAATCAGCCGAATCAAGCAATTTGAAACAAAAGAAAATAGCATTCTAAAATCAACAATAGCAACAGCAAAATCAGAATCAAGCAAGATCAGAATCAAGTAAAAAATTGAATTAACAATAGCTCAGCAAAATCAGAATCAAGTAAAAAATTGAATTAACAATAGCTCAGCAAAATCAGAATCAAGTAAAAAATTGAATTAACAATAGCTCAGCAAAATAAGAATCAACAATAGCTCAACAATAGCTCAATAAAATCAGAATCAACAATAGCTCAGCAAAATCAGAATCAAGCAAAATCAGATCTGAATTTCATTATTGTAATTTCACTAATTTGTACACTAAGCAGTAAGCACAAATCAGCAAGACAATTGATGGATGGATAAATAAATAAATAAAACCCTAAATAACTAAAAGAAGAAGAAGCAGGTACCGTGACGACGGCGACGTTGCGAGCAGAGGACAGTGATGGACAATGGAGAAGCCGGCGACGATGGACAATGGAGAAGCCGGCGGACGAAGGGAGCAGAGGACGATGGAGAAGCCGGCGGCGATGGACAAGCGGCGGTGATGGGGTTATGGCAGTTAGGGTTGCAGCCGTTTTTGAGAACAAGGGAGTGAGGAAGATAAAAAATGGTTTTGCAAAAATATGACCAATTCATCATGAGTAATGCTACTTACGCACCATTTTCACAAATACCATTTTTACACCAATATAAAAATACAGTTTTTATAAGTGGATCACAAAAAATAATAACCATATTTTATACGAGTGTTAAATTGGTGTTTATCAAAACTAGAATATTTCCCGCGTATTTTGCAGAGTGTTAAATCGATATGCTTATTTATTTTAAATTTGTTTATAATATTATTTAAAAAAGTAAAATACTTGAGGTCAGTGATAGACTTATTACATCTTGTTTT
This sequence comes from Stylosanthes scabra, assembly GCA_036250425.1. NCBI lineage: Eukaryota > Viridiplantae > Streptophyta > Magnoliopsida > Fabales > Fabaceae > Stylosanthes > Stylosanthes scabra. Next base: position 13,757 of record JASCZI010182149.1, read on the forward strand.
TCACATTCTTCTTTTACAAAACTTAAATTGAAAAAAATATTGTTCCCTTTATTGCTAAATTATTTTGCAATCGCTATATCATGATGTTTTTAGTCAACTCACTAAATTAGACAATTTTCAATGAATTAATTTATATTTTGATTAAAAAAAAAGCTTAGTCATGCACCCATTAAGTTAAATAAAAATATAAAATTTTTTAATTAATAATAAACTTTTCTTTTAATTTTTATTTTCATATTTTTTATTATAAATCTAATAGTTGAAAGTTTTAATTTAAAATTAATAAATTTTATTTTTATCCCAAATAGTGCATTTATAGAATGCATTAAGATGATGACACATGTCAATTAAATGAAGAATAAAGAGCTTGTACCAATCTTTTGAGAGCTTGACACTTGTCAAGTAGAGAGACTATTACTACTCAATCTTTATATAGTGAGAATTTTTATTTTCATATTTTTTATTGTAAATCTAATAGTTGAAAGTTTTAATTTAAAATTAATAAATCTTATTTTTATTCCAAATAGTGTATTTATAGAATGCATTGAGATGATGACATATGTCAATTAAATGAAAAATAAAAAATTTGTACCAATCTTTTAAGAGCTTGACACTTGTCAAGTAAAGAGACTATTACTACTCGATCTTTATATAGCGAGGACATGTGTGGATAGCGGAATGGATTCATCATTTGTTCAAGTTATTCCCGAAGAATTGGCTAAGATGCTTATTAAAAATTTTAGAAGACCACTTGTTAAGTCAACAAAAAAAGAAGACCACTAGTTATGTTACTTTCAAGTTGAATTGAAACTCTCATCAATAAAGTTGAATCAAATATTTAGGGTATTGAAACTAAAGGGTATAAATACCATAGCAACTTTTTTCCTAATTTTGAATGAATGAAATTTTTTAGATTTCCTTAAGAAACTTGGGTGAAAACAAGTGAGGAAAATAAATTCCTTAACAATTATATCAGAAAATCAAATTAAAGTAAAATAATTTGTTTTTTTCTTTGATTTTATGCTATCATGAGTTTCGCTTTCTATCGATTTTTTCATAGCAAGAGTTTTTTTAAAAAATGAAAAATGAGGTTGAGTAATGAAATTTTGCATGAACCTTTTAAAATACTTATCAAAATTTGTTCCAAAAAAATTCAATTTAAATGTACAAGCCGTTTTTGAATCAATTATAACAACCTATAACTTTGCAAAACCATTTTTTATCTTCTTAGCTATTGTTCTTGTAATTGAATCAATTGGCATGCATGCTCCATCTCTCAATTTTTCATCCAAAACTCCTATAAAAAAATCTACATAACATAAAATCGTCGATTATTTAAAACCTTCATTTATTTATCTTATTATACATTTTAAAGCTACATTATAATTCGATCTCAGAATTTTTTAAGAAAATATATATAATATCTGATAATCAATTTAGATTAATATAGCAGTCAGCTCACCAATTTACTTAAACAAACAACAGAGATTCGAATCCTACCTTGTATATGGAGCAATCATTACTTGGCGACAGATTTTAAATAGAATTCAAATTCACGAAGGACAAATTCTTGACTTCTCAGACGAGGAGATACTATGGAAAATCCAAAGTAAAAAAAACTAATATCTAATTATTTTTGTTACACATTTAAATGTTAGAAATATTTCACGGTAATATTAGAAAAATTTAAATTTCTGTGCTAATATTTATATTTTTTATGTTGCTAAATAGTGTGTACAGATATGTACAATGGTACACATAGATTTATTCTTTTTTTATTTGTATCTTTTAAAATTAATTTTATCAGGAATATAACTTTTCAATACCATTTTGATAATTTTCATTGTTATTTTTATTTTTATATAACATCTCCCAGCTTATTACAAATATTATCAATATATATTATAACCTTAGCACTTTTTTATTTATTTAGAACAATATCCAATCATTTCTTAGAAATACTTTATGTTAAACAAAACTTTAAAATCAAATTTCCCTTGAGTGAAGTCAACAAAAAAATTTCTCTTAAGTGAAGAAATTAGTAAAATTAAAAAAAATTCAAATCTTCACTTCACTTTACTAATTTCTATTCTTGAGGAACTTTTTTTCCTAAAAGAGATGTCCCTCATCACACGCTTTGCAAGAAAATGTAAAATAATCTACCAATTTTCATGTAAACATGAGAGAGGTTTTACCATAAAATCAAAGCAACACTAGTAGATCTAGGTAAATTCTAAGATGAAGATGTTCTCCCATGAAACGGGTGGAGATAACCACATAAATTTTTAACATTATTTTTTAAAAAATAAAATAAAATTAAACACATTCCATGTAATAGTGTAATCAAAGCAATCTTCATCCATTTCACCACTTTAACTCTTCATGATAGTAGGTAGCATAGATCAATCCCTTTACAAGCCAAAAATCACATATACATTTCTTTTTCTCCCTCTTCCCTTTACATTCTGATGTTACTCCAATTCTGCTTGAAATGAAATTTAAAATTTGATTGTGAAGCTGTGCTCTATTTCCTTTCCTATTAACACTTAAAAAAAAAAAATAATAATAATAAAAAAACCCTTCCAATAAGATAATAACTTTTAGAATACAGTGAAATACATATTCTGCTACCCTGCAGCTAATAGCCAAAGCATAATTAGTGATGAAATTGAGATTGATAGCCAACTTAGAAAGCCTAAAGCAATAGAAATCTGGTACTTTTGGCATTCCTCTCCAAAATGGCATTGCCCCAGATCGTTAAAGTACAAAACTATAACACCAGCTGAAGCCGAAGCTGCCGCTAGAGATAGTATTGCCGTCACCTGTGGATAGTGGTTAAGAAGTAAATTATTAAGTGTCCAACTGTTTAACAGAACAAGCAGGAAAAGTGAAGATTTTGTTGAAGACTCACCCAATCTCCAACCACAAAGAGGCTAACCATTATGAGGTTGTGGAGGACCTTCTTTTTCATCAAAGCATATGCATCCAATAAAGCAAGTACGAAACTCCAAATGACTAATAAACCCATTGAAGCTATCAAGTAACTGCAATTAAAATGGAGCATTTTGCATTAAATTATCTTGTTCTCTATCCAATATGAATGGGTTGCTCCCAAAACATTGATGACCAAAACAAATAAACAGCAATGAGAAACATAATATCATCATGAGGAGAAGCAAAAACACAAGACTTTTCAACAACAACAACAACAACAATGCCTTTTCCCACTATGTGGGGTCAACTCCATGGATCAAACGATGTCATTGAGTCCTATCATGTATCATGTCTACAATAAGGCTATTTACACGTAGATCTCCGTTGACAGTACACCATTTTCATCATGACTACAAGCATTATTCCATATGACCACACCTACATGCAGTCAGTTTAGAGAACCTATGAATGAGAAGCTCTCCCCATATATGTGAGGGAGAAGCTATTCGTATCTCACTAGACTTGCCATAGGGATCAGGCTTCGAGATTGGCCCTTTGATCAGCTACGAATTGGTTATTATAAAACAGTGAAGATGCCTTCAAGGGAAAAGCAATAGGCAGGACCCCAGTCATTGGGATTCACAGATAAAAGAGTTACCTCTCAAGTAGCCTACCATTGAATACCTTCTTTTCCCTTAGCTTACACAAACCTGAATGGAAACCAATGGAATAACACACTAATGAGTCACTCTTGCATCACCAGTTCTTTCAACTGGTCGAACACCAGCTTGTTCAAACTTCAACATATAGAAGAGAGTGGCACGGACTATACATTTCTAGAAAGATTTAGTATGATCACATCAACTAATTAATCGGAATCAAGATACGACACAGATAGTATCTTATCTACGGCATCAAAATCATCTAGTAGACCTAGTTAGTCAATGGTAAAGACACTTTCCCTTAGAAGATATTCTAAACTCATTGAAAAAGATCAAAAGCAATTTGTCCAAGCACTGAGAGCAACTGTTTACCTTAGCTTACAGAAACCTGAATGGAAACCAATGGAATAGCACACTAATATCTATGGCATAAAGTCATCTAGTATATCTAGTTAGTCAATGGTAAAGGCACTTAGAGCAACCGTTTCCCTGAAGCAACCCCTCTCAATGAAAGCACGATGTTATGACTTAAGCCCATGAAAAGAGCCCAACCCAAGAGACTAGTCCAGTAGGTAGGAGAGCTGCATGTACCATATTGAGCTTACTTATTTTCTCAATGTGAGACTCTTAAGAGAAAATTAATATGCTTTTCCCTAAACCTCTATGCCTATATCACATCAAGCTTTGTCAAAATGTGTGTCCTTTAGGTTATCCAAGAGTTATACTCCAACCAAAATCATAGATGTCAAAATTATGATGCACATAGTTCTAGTTAAGAAGGAGGTGATAGACAATAAGCTAAACAAGCTTGAAAGGTTAATTTCGTTGACAATCACACACAAACACATCCAGACATGAAGTTGAATCAATAACAACAAAGATAACATATAGCACAACCATAGTTACACGGAAAACTATACGTTCTAGTATGGTATGGGAATAGGTATGCAGGGTTCGGCTTCTTCGGTACACAATCTGGTTGTGCAGTAAGTTATAATATAATAACTGATACAATCTTCTTTAATTTATAGATAAATAAAAATAACTTTTCTTCTTCAATTTTTTATCTTAGTTTGGCTCTATCCTTGTACTGTCTCCTCTCTTCATTTCTTATTTCTTTATTCTTTAATTCCTCCTGGATTTGTTAGCTTGCTTTACCTCTTCCAAAATTCCAAACATCTATGGCTACACATTCCCTCATGTTATTATTGTGAATCAATTATTCTCTAAATCACATAGTAGGACACCAGTACCATCCCATCAGTATTGGTGATCCAATAGGCCTTTGAGAGATTCTCATTTTGACAAAATGATACCTAAACATATGTTTCTTTTGACAAAATAACCCAATTGTTCAGAGCCACGGATTACTAATGAGATCATTTTGTAAAACAGAACATATCTTTAGGGAGTCATCTTGATCAAAATCAGAATAAAAAATGGGAACACATAGTTCACACTTGATCACTTAATTGGTGAATTCATGCAACTATGTGAATTAACACTAAAAACAAACACAACCAGGTAGGAAGTTGAATCAATCACACCATTCAGCTAACATTAAGAAAAGAAAAAGGCAACAACATATTCACTAATGTGAGAGAAAAATGGCTTAGTTAATTTAATTACCTAAAGGCAGTGACATTAAAGAAGCTGGAAGTGGTAGCCATGGAAACAATTGACCCAACTGCAAAAACGAACTGTGTCATCCTAAGAATCAAACCAAGAAAAGTCCCTGGTGTCCCTGCAAAATCCTTCATCTTCTTTCTTTATCTACATCAAATCGAAACCAAATCTTTAATGGCTCACTAAATCAACACCCATCTTCCGGATGTAGCTCCAATCCAACAACATAAGAAACCCCTCAAAGTAAAAAAGAGTGAAAGGCCTTTTAACATCAACTTCACAATCATAATTCACATGCCTTGCAAAATTGGAGAGGGGGAAGATATAAATTGGGTAGAGGAAGTTCGAATCTGAATCTGGGTAAGAACATCACAATCACATGCCTTATAAAACAAAAAAGTTGAGTGATGAGGGGAAATCTTTGAGTGATAAAAAGGAGAGGAAGAGGAAGAGGAAGATAAAAGGATGATTTTGACGAACTTGGCTTACTAGTAGAGATTCCAAAATTGGTTGAGGTCAAAACAAAAGCAAGGTAATATAACGGTGATTCACTTTTGTGGGGAGACTCTTACCTTTTTTTTCCCCCTCTTCTTCTCTCTTATTAGTTATTACTTAACATTTGGTAAACTTGTTTCATAAAAAGAGGAAATATCTCAAAATTCAGCCGGATATCAAGTTATTCAGTTTAGACTCTTGAGAGAGTAGGGATGGCAATGGGTATCCGTGGGCGGTACCACTATCCCCGCCTCCATATCCGTTTATAAAATTTCCCTCCGTTCCAGTTTCATCCTTGTCGTGGGTCTTCGTTTATAAATTTTCGCGGATATGGTGGATATCCGCGGATATTAATTATTAACAAAAAAATTAAAAATAATACAAATATATTAAACTTTAGTATAATAAAATAAAATTTAACATATTAAAATATAAATTTAATACTCACATACACATAAAATCTCAAACATATAAAATAAAATAATATTTATAATATATGAATAAAATCTAACTTTTATCCATATATGTAGGGACAAATATGTAATTACCATCTTCGCGGGGATTTCACGGGTACCCATGGGGCGGGTACCTCTATCCTCATTCCCGTCCCCGTTTGTTCGTGGGGATGGATACCCGTCCCTGTGGGGATTCGCGGATACCCGTTAGCCTCCCCGTCGCGGATAATTAAGGCGGGTACCCACGGATATGAGGATTTTTGCCATCCCTATGAGAGACTACTTATCAAAATCGAATCACCAGTTTTTTTTGTTGTTTAAAGGAGCCTCGAACACGAAACCTCTTACAACGGGGAGGGGGTAATGCCATATGAGATACAACTCAAAATCGAATCACTAGTTAATCCAATTAAAAGTACTAGATCAATGGATTTAGGTTAGGGTACAACGTAAGAAATTCAATACTCTTCTTTTCGTAATAATTAATTTTTATAATTTTGTTTTCTATTTATTTTTATATTTTAAAGTATTTATTATAAAAGTTATTATTGATAAATGTATTCTTGTTTTATATTTTAACTTATAAATATTCAACAAAATTAAATATTTAATTTTAATTATCATGTCAATTAAAAATTATAGTTAATTTAAAAAAAGTTAGTATAAAATTTTAATTAAGAAAATATAAAAAAAGTTTAATTTAAGGTTTATATATTTATTAGTTCTAGTTTTGGATTCGGCTATTTTATTCAAACAATTAATCTAGGTGTACACCTCTCAAAAAGAGATGGGTACGCGCAAATTTTACTTTTTTTAAAAATAATGCATTCCATATGATTTGAACCAAAGACCAAAAGAAGAAGACAAATCTCGCTACCACTAGATCAAGCTATATTTTGTTATAAGAAGTGATTTTTTTAATATATATATATATATATATATATATATATATATATATATATATATATATATATATATATATATATATATATATAATAT
>JASCZI010182150.1:441-16943 GCA_036250425.1 Stylosanthes scabra
AAAATCATACAACCTTTGGCCATGGGCTCGAGGACATTCCTCCTTAAGTAGTGAGGTCTTCCATCTTTGTGAAGTACCCACTCTCTTCCTTCAAGGCACAAGCATTCTTGCACTTTTTCAAGCCTATAATCCTTGTTTGCCTTTCTCTCATGATAAGAGGGTGCATTAGGGAATGGGTTACTCTTCAATTTCAGCACCCTTTTGATGTCCCTTGGAGCAAAGCTGATATCTGTCCCTTGCACCATTGTTGTGTATGTGTATGGCTTCCTTTTTGGCTTTGTCCGGCTCCCATGCATTGGCATAAAATTCCTTGACCAAGTTGTGGCCAACGGCTTGGAGTGGAGCAGTGAACTTTTCCCACTTTCTCATCCTGATTTGTATGGCACATGGTGAGAGAATGTCATCAATGAGGTCAATGGGTACTTCGGGCAGCACCTTCCTTGCGGAAAGCTTCCCTTTAAAATGTGCCTCATGGAAGGGAGATTTGAATCTTGGTGCTTCACTTGATTGTGCCTTTTCTTTTCCTTTTCCTTTCTTCCTCAATAAGCTTGTCATCTTGGAACACAAAGAAAGAAAAAGAAAGTGTGTGAGTGAGTGAAAATATGATTGAAAGAACACACCCCCAACACCAAACTTAAAGATTTTGCTTGTCCTCAAGCAAAGAAAGAAAAAGAATAAGAATGTGGGTTGGGAAGGAGGGTGATGGACGTGTATGAAAAAGAAGAGAAGAAAGAAGAAAGAGAGTTTGAGAGAGAGAGAGCAATGAACTAGTGTAGGTGAATGACTATGAGTATGAATGTTGATGAATATGCATGAGGGGGTTTTAAATAAGGGTTTATGTGGAGAATGAATGGCTATGATCTAATGATGGTTGTATGAGATGGATGGATGAGATGGTATGTTTTGAAAAAGAGATAATGATCTTCCCAAAATCTGATGGGAATCTTGAAAAACAATGCTTGATTGGATGAATGCATGCTATGAATGTGTGGATGGGATTGATGCAGATTTTTGTGTGGTTAGTTTCTTCTTGTTGAATGTGGTTTCTTGAAAAGAAGCAATCTTTTATTGAAAACAAGCAAGAATCTCTGAAAAGTGGTTATGATTTGATGAAACAATGCAAAAAGAGGGGTGACTAAATGCAAAGATATGGATGAATGGGGCCCCCAACGTACAGAAACGTTGAGATTCAATTTTGAATTAGGGGGGCTGGCGTACAACGTGAGAGCCCACGTATAACGTGGTGCCTCTGTGTTGTGGTCAATGATGCTCACGTATGACGTAGCCTCTGTCAATTTGGGAATGAATGTGTGTTTTCCTCCACGTATGACGTGAGGTTTCACGTCATACGTGTAGCCTCTGTCAAGTTGGGGTAACAATGAATGAATTTCCCACGTATAACGTGAATTGTGGTGTTATACGTGGGAGTTAAAATGCTAATGATGTATGTGAGGCAGTGAGCCCACGTTATACGTGGCTATGGCACGTTATACGTGGGGCTCGTAGCCTTGATGTATGAAAAATGCAATGTTGCTCTGTTTCTCCCTTGTTTTATGATGATTATGCTTCCTTCATCCTTCTTCCTCTACAAAAACTACTAAGAGAAGAGATAATACGATGGGTTAGAGATAAGAATTAAGATTTATTAAGTCCTAACACTACAAACTACGAAGGATACTTTTATTGGGTTGCCTCCCAACAAGCGCTCTTTTATCATCATTAGCTTGGCGGTGCTTTAATCTCTAAGTGAGATTGTGGACGCTCTCCTCCTTGTTAATGATGTCTCCTAAGTAATGCTTAAGTCTTTGTCCATTGACAGTGAACTTGGAGCCATCTTTATCATTCATGATCTCAATGTGACTGTAAGGAGAGACGTTTGTAACTGTGAAGGGTCCAGACTATCTTGTTCGCAACTTCCCGGGAAAGAATGGCGCGGACGTGCCACTTCCACCGCGCGGGCGCGCGGTCAATGCTGAATTTTCCATTAAAAATGTGGTGGTGTGCTCGCACCCTCTGGATTATGCGGCCGCGCCATCAATTGAAAACTTCCTTATTAAGAAAGGAGGGCGCGGACGCGCCATGTAGGGGGTGCGGCCGCGCGATCAGGGCTGATTTGGGCTTTTGGCTTTTTGTCCATTCTCCTTACTTTCCTTGTTCTTCTTAGCTTCCCTTGGGCTCTTTCTCTCCACTTGGGGCCTGAAATTCACTAGCACACACATCAAGGCACCAAATGGGAGAAGATTTCAATAATTCATGCACTTTAGAAGCTAATTTAACAATTAATCAATTAAGGACATAATTATGCAAGAGATGAAAAAGCTTAGTCAATCACTAGTAAATATGTGGAAAAAGTATTGATGAGGGTACCCTTTTTACTATGAATTTTATCGTCAAAAACCTCTTCATCATGTTTGCTCGCGACAATCGAGGAGAGTCGATCAAACATTCAATTCATGCGTGTCACACAATGCGATTGCAAGAACTTAGTGTTCCTTGTGGAGGACGGCAAGCCAAGGCATATGTGGGGACATCGAGAGTACGTGTGATCCTTAACGCATAGACATGTGACTGTGGCGAGTTCCTAGCATTCCATTATCCGTGCCACCATGTGATTGCTGCCTGCGCGTCTGGCGGATTAGAGTGGGTGGCATTTGTTGACCCGATTTTCACCATCACAAATCTGTACAAGGTTTATGAGGTAGAGTTTCCGCCTATCCCAGATAAGAATCTGAGGCCCGAGTGGATGGGGGCCAACATCCGACCGAACCTCCAGATGAAGCGGAAGAGCAAGGGACAACCGGTTTCCACTCGTATCAGGAACGATATGGACATGTTTGAGCGCTCAAAGAAGTGTTGTGGGATCTGCAAACAATATAGCCATATGAGGAGAGCTTGTCCTAACGTCCCTGCGGGTGCAGATTAATGTTATCTTTAGTTGCTTCTGTTTATTTTATTGATACATTGTCATGTTTGGACTATTGTTATTGTGTTACATTCCTAGGGTTATGGTTATGTTATTTATCTTCCATTCGGACTATTATGTTCTGTTCTGGTGTATTATATCTTTAATGTTATTTATGTTCCGTTTTATGTTCTATTTATGGTTATGTTTATTTGATGTTTGCAATTTTGTTAAATTTTTTTTTAAAAAAAATTTCACACTTATCTCATCTCCACGGGCGACGAGATACACGTAAAATGTTTTTTACCAATATCTCGTGAGTCAGTTCGATCTCAATAACTCAATAAGTTGAGTTCATGAACTAGTGAGTCGAGCTTGAGTTTGGATTTAATTTCAAAAACTAAATGAGTCAAGTTTAAAATTGGACATCATATATATATATATATATACACACACACTAAGGAAGGGATAGACTTGCTTTTTTACTTATACTATATAATAATTATTAGATTCACATTAAATTAAATTAAATGTAGAAATTTTATTTTCAAAGAAGATATTAATCACTTTTATATTGATTTGAATTTAATAGCTATTGATTAATATAGATAAAAAAATGTTTACACTAGTATAAATTTATCCCTCACACACACACATATATATACGAATCCTTTCGTAATAATCCGGCAAGTATATCGGATCAAGTAGTACCACTTATGAGTGGGTATCGTTCCCACGAAGAAAGGTGGATTAATCAATATTTCTGATTTGGTTCTCAATTAGATCAAATGGATTAATCAAAGATTAATGCAACCTAACAAGAAACAACTAAGAACTATAAAGATCATACAAAAACATGCAAGAACACAATTCTTTAATCAATTACAGCAACTTAACATGCAAAGAAATCAAAGACTAAAGAAAGATCAATTAAAGGGACAAGATCAAGGACTTGGAGATGTTCACAAACTACTTTCATAACCCAATTTTTATTTTTATTTTCTGCAAACTATACAAAATTCACCATGAATCCTAGTATAACTAAATCCTAATCTCTTAGTGATCTAGTTTCTCTTTAACCTATGTAACTATCAATCTCTTGATCAATTAAACAAGAAAAGAAATAATGCACACATCATGATTTAAACCTATAACAATCAACAAGATTCTTGGAAAGAATTAAATGTCATATATTCAATCTCATACAAAACCTTATTAGATTATTAAAGATCCTAATGCACATCAAATCACATGCTCATCTTTAAGTCACATGAAGAAATATGGAATGATTCTTGAATATGTTTGAATGCCTATTTCCTCAAACTTAACAATTCAAAACATGAAAGATCTAATTATTTCTCAATACATTAAATCTTTAAAGATTAAAATCAAAGAATCAAATAAGAAACAAATCAATCATTTATGTGATAAAAATACAGATTCATATATGGCACATTTATTCAAATCATCATCTCTAATGCAAAGAACAAATGTGAAAGATCATTCTTGAACTAGTTTATGACATCAAAATTAATGCAAAACTAAATTTTATGTCACTTATTCAATTAAACATCAATCTTGACAATTCACAAACCATTTAATAATATTTTTAATCTCATGAACTAGTATAGAAATTAAACCAAGGTAAGAACCAATTATATCTCTTGGTTGACTTGATTCTTGAATTGATGAACAAGAAGAATCATTTGAATTTGATAAAGAACTTGCAGATTTTGAGTAGAATGTTGGGTTAATCCATTAGCTTGATGATGAACAGAGCTCTTCCTCCTCAATCTTTATCGTGTTTAGCCACTCATAATTATGAATGACTCAAGGAAAGTGATGAAGATGAATCTTGAATTCATACAAACTATGAAGCTTGGATGTATAAAGCTATGAAGATGGTTCTTGAATATATTAACATTCAAAGAACTTAAAAGAGAAAAAGAGAAATTTTTGCTAAGAGAAATTGAGTGAAAAACTGAATTACTTCGTTGCTACAAAAATTGGTTGCAAAACTAACTAATCTATGTCTAGGTGGAATCAATGATTTGCTATGAGATCTATGATTGAAATCTAAGATGTAAAGTCTATCTAATCATTGATAATCCACCTATTTATAGATTTACATAACTTAAATGAAATACAAATTAAATTCAAATGAAATTGCATTTAAAATTACAATTTTTTGCAACTTGCAGTAAACTCACGACTGTACTTGAGTTTCTAGCGCCTGGGCGTGAGCTTTAAAGCTGCTTGTCTTGGCAGGGAATCCACGCTTGGGCGTCTGGATTGGTGTCTAGGCGTACGAAGCTGATGATGAATTTCAGGTCTTGACTGCTCACGCCTGGGCGTGTGAAGCTGGCGCCTGGGCGTGTAGCTTTTGCTCTGGTTCCCTGTTTTTTCTGTTTTCTTTGCTCTTCAAGCTTCTTTTCCTTATTTTTCTGAAAATAATCAACAAATACATCAAAGTATCTAATTGACTCAATGATTAACCACTTCTAACATATTTTTGATTATTTATATGACGAATTATGCATGAACTAGAATAATAAACCCTTAATGATGCTTATGCATCACAACACTAAACTTAAACCTTGCTTGTCCTCAAGCAAGTCAAAATCATTCTTTAATTCCTTTGCTTGTAGCATGGGGATTATTAAGTTTAAACTCTAGCTTCAATTAATTCTAATCATCTATTAACCCTTGATAGTTCTCTGATTTAAATTAAGGTGATTTTATTATTAATTATAACTTATTGAAATAGAACTATAGATTATGTTCTTATTATTTGAGTCAGTTCGCGAGCTCAACTTAGTTGGTGAGCTTTTAGTGAGCCAAACTTAAACTTAAAAAATAGGTTCAATTATTAATGAATTGAGTTATGAGCGAGACAAGCTCAATTTTCATGAGTCAAACTTAAACTTTGTCTAGTTCAATTCACTTTCAACACTAATTATTACTACCTAATAACGGCATAAGTATACATCCAACCCAACAACCACATGAATTAAACGATTTTTCTTGTGTTGTGATTTTTCTCTTTTAATTTAGAGAAAAAATTAATAGTCATAGTTTGATAGCTATATATAAATAATTATAATTTTTGTTTTGGCATTCGTTTTATTTATAGATTGATATTGAATTAAATATTAAAAATATAATTATAAATATTATTTATATGAAACTATATATGTTATATTAAATATTATATCTTTGATTATAGTTAGTTATCTATCATTAATGTTCCACTTATCTCATCCCATCTCTTTGTAGATTTTTTCATGCTGTAGTCTCAATAAATTTGGTGAGAAGAGGGTTGTTGGGGAATTTAGGATTAAGATAGTGAAGAGAACGTTGAGATGAAATTCGGTGATATGAGCAGAAGAGTTGAAAATTGAACTGATTCAAATAATAAGAATATAATCTATAGTTCTATTTCAATAGATTATAATTAACAATAAAAAAACACCTTAATTTAATAGGAGTGATTAATAATATACACTTTGAATATCATGTGAGTGTTTGGAATAAATTTATACTATTGTAAATCAACAGCTAGATTCACACCAATATAAAGAATATTAATATCTTCTTTGAAAATAAAATTTTCACATTTAATTTAATATGAATCTAATGATTATTAATTAACATAAGTAAAAAAACACTTATACTAGTGTAAGTTTATCCCTTCCTTAGTGTGTATATATATATTCGAATCGATTCTCGAACTAATTATTAATGAGACATTGATTTTGGGTGACGTTTTGGGTAGTTTTGAAATACAAAATCCATCTTTTATGGGTATAAAACTCGTTTCTTTTTTTCATGAGTAATTTTGTCAGTGTCTAAATCTTTTGTGAGTAATTTTGGCATTCTTTTCAAAAAATTTATTGCAACAACCACATACGTAGATTTAATGGTTGGAACCTTCTCTCTCTTTTCATATTTAAAATACAAATTTAAAAATTATAAAAATCAAAATTATAATCCAAACAAATCCCAAATTATAAAAATAACATCAGAATAAATCTAAAAGCAATTATAAATTCTAAATCTTAAGCTATAACTTTAAAACCCTTAAATTGATAAATTCTAAATCCTATAACCTAAACTTTAGAACTATAAATTTCAACACTTAAAATCTTATGCCCTAAAACTTCAAACCCAAAATTGTTATTACCAAAGCGAAAGGTGTCCCCCCCTAAAATTTTAGTTTAAAAAAATTTATATAGTAATACACCCCAAAAGATAAAATAGCCCCTTAAATATTATTTAAGCCTTTAATAAAAAATAAATATTTCCCTTCTCAAATATACTTAAGTCCATTATCTTAAAAGGCGAAAAAAATATATATGTGTCAAAGATATTAATATTATATTGACCAATTAATTTAATTTAATTATATTAAATAAATTTTAATATCCTATTTTCTTTCATTCTCTCTTCTTTACTCCACTTTCTTTTTCAACTTTCTCTCTTTCCTTTCACAGGTCACGTTCCTATTTCAAGGTGAGAATAAATCCTGTTTTTTTAAATATTTCTTGTCTAGTTGTCTTATTTTATTCGTTCATATAACATTTTTTTATACTCTTTAACTTTTGTTTTTTTTTAAATTAAAATACTATTCTTCTTTAAGTCTTCAACAAGTGGTTGATAAATTAATACGTCTTATTTTGACTCTTTCGGTGTCTACAGCAACAACAAAAACTTTTTGAACCATGAAAATTGTTAAGACAAGACTCCGAAACAAGATTATTGATGAATTTCTTATTGACAATTTAGTCATTTACATAGAAAAAGAATTGGCAACTAATTTTGACACAATTTTAAAAATAGAAAAAAGCGACCATTTGAGTGAAGAGAGATCTGACATTTGAGTGAATGAGTGACACTAGAGGGAGAGACACGCTCCTTTCAAACATCACATAATACAATTATTTTTTAATTGTAATTATAAAGAGTTTAATTTTGATGAACATTCATTCAATCAAATTTATGCATTTATATGACTTTCGAAGTAGTAGGTTTAAAAATTACTTACTTTTGATGATATGGTAACACCTGATAGATGTATGTGTAAAACTCTTACACTGACAGTGCATGAAAATTAAATTCAATTATAAATTACTATTAATATTATCGACACTATTATTATTATTATTATTAAAATTATTAATATTACTAAAAAATTATTATTTTTAAAAAGTTATTGTTAATAACAATTTTAATTACATTTATAATTAAGGGTTTGGAATTTAAAATGTATTATTCAAAATTTAGTTTTAATATTTTAGAATTTTAGAGTTCAAATAGAACGACATTGCATGTCCAAAACAAAAATAGAGCGACATTGTTTACTTTTTTTTTTCGGAATGTATTAGTGTTCGCTTATTTTTCTTCATTTAGTTAATTTCATTCTATATTAACTACATGAAAATGAGATCGGTGTTATAAATTTATTAGATCACAAGAAAAATATATTTAGAAATAAAGCAAGTAATATGAAGCATATGTTTAGTGATGTGCAATTATATTTCAAACCAGAAAACAAGTTCAAAGCATTAACACAATAGGTGGAGCTAGCTAAACAAGACACGGACAGGCGGATTAAATGGGGTTGTGTTTAGGTAGAAACACTGGTGTAATTTAATTGCTGTAATTTAATTTCCAGAATAGTATGTTTAGGTAGAGTAGTTTGATAATTTTGTATGATTATTATGTTGTCTCAAGTGATTCCTGATGCAATGCCGAAGGGAGTTTCTTGACCCAAAATTACTTACTCCTTTTTGAGTCGAGATTAAACCAACTTTTTTAAAAAAAAAAAGAAAAATATATTAACCTAACATAATTATGATATAATTGACGATGATAGTGGTACATATATCATTATTTATTTTCATAAATCTCATTTACAACACAAAATATATAAATATCAGCACAGAAAAAAATTCATAAAGTACATGAATACAATATACGATAGTACAGAAATAGGTAGGTATAACATATGAAATAGTGTACCTCAACACAAAAATCAAAATAAAATAAAAAGACAAGGGGTGTATAAATATATATAGTGATACACGTAAATTAATTCAATTGACAATTATACAATACATAATACATATTATAATAGATATTTTATTTATTATAACTATATTAAACTTACTTATATGATTCATATTATCTAGCGTGAAAAATTAAACATAAAGCAAATTTAACAGAAGACGTGTCATGAGATATTTTTTTAATAAAATTTGAAGTTTAGGATTTCATAAAATGTTAAGTTACAAATAAAATAGGAAGTATATCTCAATTTCATTGAAAAGTACATTTAATTATAATAACAAATTTAAAAAAAAGTACGAATTGAATATATTTTCATATAATTTTTAAAAAGCACATTTGTGTTATTTGAATACTTAATTTCTTTTATTTTTTCTACTTTATTCATTTTTAAAGTAGAATATATTGCTATAATCTCTAAAGTATAAGTTAAGAAAATTATATAAGTACAACTTTTTACTGAGAAAAAAATTAACTATATATCACTTTATCCCTTTTTTTTTTTTTAAAAAAAAAAAGCAGTTTGTTAATTTTTTGTTATTTGTTTCATTTTTATAATATGAAAAGAGAAATAATTAATTTAAAATTTTGAGGACGAAATATTTTATGTATGTAAATATAAAATTTTCATTTATTTACAAAATATTTAATTCATCTATAGTTATGATACTAAATTTTTAATTAATAACCTATTATTTTTATAATATTTAAATTTTATATCTATAAAATATTAATATTTATAATAAAATATTTATAAAGTCATTTAATTATATTTTTCTGAATGATTTTTCATATGAAAAATTATAAAAAGTAGTATTTTTACTAGAGTTTAAGTTTAAAAATTTATAAAGATAAAAAGGCTAATATGAAAAAAGAAAATTTTTATTTTTTCATACAAAATTCTAAAAATAAAAATACAAATTAAACGCACTCCAATTTTTTTTTAAAATTAAGAAAGGGGGAAAAATTCCCACATTATTAATGATGATATTTTGGTGCGGTGGATCTTTTGGGTAGGCTATTTCATTGGGGCAGCACTTGCAGCTTTGTACCATCAAATTGTAATAGAGCTATTCCCTTCAAATCAAAGTAATCCATTATGTAAAAAATTTTGCATTCGTTCATTCCTATCATAAAAAAAACAAGTGATATAACATAACTTTTTTTTATTTTTTATGATCATTCTTAATAAAATTAAATGAAAATTAAAAAATAGATAAATAGTTATATACATTCAAATTGTAGTAAAGTTATTAATAAATACTGGGGAGAAGAATATAAGAAATAATAGTAATGCAGCAGTTGGTCGAGAATCCAACGTGAGATTTTGAAAATGCCGACTTCCTTGAATTTAGAGGTCCCCATGAATCCATGAGTATCATGTAAGAAGATGGAAGACAAACAAACAACTTAGGTAATGCATATCTAAAAAAACAACTTAGGTAATGGTGGTGGATATATCGATACTTATACGACGAGAAATCAGAATCATACATTCTTATATATATATAAGGCCTCCCTCCTCATCAAGCAACAAAATAAAAGGGACATGTACCTCATTAGGGCCTTTCAATCCCCACAAACATATGCATTATTATATACTCTACCAGCTTTCTGATCAAGATAACCTCTTTTGGTCATTAAACAAAAAGGTTAATTTATACATTAAATTTTTATAGTTTGAGTGAAATTTCAATTAGGTCCCTATAATTTAAAATTTTGTAATTGAATTTCTATATCTATTAAAAATTTGCAATTTAGTCCTTGTTAAGATTTTACGTTAAAAAATCCTTAAATAATATATTATTACGATTATATTCTCATTATCTTCTGAGCTTCACTCCAACGATCAACTAAAAAATCCTATGTGGTGTTAGTTTTTTGAGATTTTTATATACGTCTATGAAAACTATTTCTTAAAGTTATTCATAATAATTCATTTTTATTTTAATGTGATTTTTAAAGTATTATAAGCCTACCATAATAATAGATATATAATTTAGTCACACAAAAAAATAATAATAGATATAATTTTAAAATGAGAAATACTAAAGGGTAAACAATTTTTATTAATATTAACCAATATTTTATTTTATACTACTATTAGAATTTAAGCTTTAAAATTTAGTACTTAATATTTAGATTATTGGCCAAGTATTGGCAAAACTTAATAAATTTTATTGAGCATATAATATTTCTTTTAGATTATAGATTAAATATATTATTTTAAAATTATACAATAATTTCTTTGTTTAAATCTTTGAATCTACTCACAAATCACAATCCACACCACAACCAAAATATTCCACCAACAAAGTCCTCAACCTTTGTCCCCAAACTCACACTACAAATACCCTCACCTCACTCCCCATAACACATGATCACATTCTCCCACCCCATTATTTCACAAAACCCCTTAATTAACCAAATTAGTTAAAGGGGCACCCCCAATTCAATTATTAGTGATATTAGGAGTAATTGAAATAATTTGAGAGAGTATTTGGCACATATAATGGAGGGAAAAGATGAAGATGTGAGAGTTGGAGCAAATAGGTACAGAGAGAGAGAACCAATAGGAACAGCGGCACAAGCAGAAGAAGATGGAAAATACTATAAGGAACCACCATCAGCACCATTTTTGTTTGAGCCTGGTGAATTGTCATCTTGGTCCTTCTACAGGGCATGCATAGCTGAGTTTGTGGCCATGTTTTTGTTCCTTTACATCACAGTGTTGACGGTTATGGGTGTGGCTAAATCCAGTAGCAAGTGTAACACTGTTGGTGTGCAAGGGATTGCTTGGTCTTTTGGTGGCACGATCTTTGCTCTTGTCTATCGTGCTGCTGGCATCTCAGGTAAACTCATGTAGGTGTTTTCAAATAAAGTTGATAATTAAAAAATATTAGATGATAACGTAGTTAAATATGTTAAATCATCTTAATAATATCATACGAACACAATTGTACGTGCATCTCCATTTATTAATATTATATCATTTATTAGATTTTGATGGACTTTTTCCTTCAAGTTAACCATTAAAATTGATCCTGAAATTTTTAAAAACAATAAAAATGACTTTCGTTTTTTTTAACGATAAAAATGCTATTAAATTTTTTAAAAGTCCAATAAAAACGTATTTTTATCACATGTCAAACATGAGAAAAGTACTTAAAATTTGATATTTTTGTCAAGTTTATATATATTTTGAGGACATTTTTGTCGCCAATAAAATTCGATATCATTTTTATCGGTTTTTTTAATCCTCACGGGTGATTTTGGTGGCTAACTCTTTTCCTTCTAAAACATTTCAAATCTTATTATATATTATGTATGTTTCTCTAGCCTCTAGGTGAAACTATTATATATCATGGTATAAAAATCCTCATGATGAGTAATGAAAATAATTTTTCATAATTTTTAAACATATATAAGATCAAGTTTCACACAAACAAAACTAGTTAATAATTGTCACCAAAACAAAAAAATAGTTAATAATGGATCAAAATCTTTGTAATTGGTGATGCAGGGGGTCACATAAACCCAGCAGTGACATTTGGTATGTTCTTGGCAAGAAATCTGTCACTAACAAGAGCAGTGTTCTACATAATCTTTCAGTGCTTGGGAGCCATTTGTGGTGCTCTGGTTGTGAAGGGGTTCCAATCACACCAATATGAAAGGCTTGGTGGCGCTGTCAACTCTGTTAGCAGAAGCTACTCCAAAGGCGGTGGCCTTGGTGCTGAGATTGTTGGCACTTTTCTTGTTGTTTACACTGTTTTCTCTGCTACCGATGCCAAAAGAAATGCCAGAGATTCCCATGTTCCTGTAAGTACTTAGCACAAGTAGTTCTGTTTCTGTGACTTAGCACTAGTAGTTTTATAACATGCTTTTTAGAATAGACAAAAACAAATCTATCTATCTATAATGCTAAAAACCAGTCATGCTCCCAAATTCATTCCCACCTTTTTCTTTCACACATCACATGTATGTATGTACATGATACATACATAAATTTTTCCTACAGATGACCCCACCTTTTTTCTTTTCCTTCATACATAACTACTACATACATGCATATTTTTTTTTCTCTCACATGAACATAAATATCTATTCTTTTTTTTTTTCAGGTCACAGTATTAATTATTGTATTTATATATTCTTATTATTTTAATTAATAACTTAAATTATATTAAATCAAAATTATTAATTAGTTCTTGATAATAAAATAAAATAATGAATAGTAAGATAAAATTTAGATTAGTTATATAATTTATACTTTTATTTGCCGTCGTACTATTTTATTAGATAATTTTAACATTATAATATCTCAATTTTTGTATATTTTTAGGTTATTATAACAGTGATGCATTATTTAAAATTAAATTACACATTTAAAAATTATAGATAGATTAAGTGTTAATTTATATTTTTACAGTGTTAGTACTTTTATTTAAATAATATTTATAAATAAGTTAATATTTTTACATGAAGTCTAAAATGTCATCTAACCTTTATTTTTTTCCTCCCTTTTGGTGAAAAATGTTGTTGAAAATAGAATTGTTAATTGTTTAAATTTAATAAAATTATAGTATATATATAATTAAGTTATAGTTTATTTTGGTTACTCCGTTTATTAATTTAATATATAAAAACATTACTTAAACAAAATGGAATTAACTATTTATAAAATTAAATATTAAATAACAATTTATTAAAATGATTGAATAAAATTAATTATTAATATAAATATTCATTATTAATGATATTCTCATCTGATGTTTGTTTACATGTTTTTTGCTACGGGTTCTGTCTCAGTATAACGGGAACTTATATTTTATGTATTCGTTCATAAGTTATTTAATTATCACATCTCAATAAAAAAAACGGATTCAACTGTTAGTGTTCCGTATAAAAATTTTATTTTCACTATGAGGGTTTCCTATCTCAGTATAACAAGAATTTATATTCTGTGTATTGGTTCATAAGCTTATTTACTTATCACATGTCAATGGAAAAAACAGATTCGACCGTTAGTCTCCCTGTGTAAAATCTTTATTTTCACTACGAGGGTTTCCTATCTCAGTATAACAGGAACGTATATTGTGCGTATTGGTATAACTTAATTTTCGTTATATCTAACATTTTTGTCACGGCATCAGTTTAGTTACAAAAATAATATGGTATAGGGACCAAATTTAAAAAAATATATATATAAAGACTTAACTAAAAATTTGGTAAAATTATAGGATTGAGAAAATAATTAAAGTTACTCTATTGTTAGTGTTTTTGGTGGTTAACTTAATCATGTTAACTTTAGGATTTAATTACTGATAAAGGAATTTAATCGAACACATTTATATAATAAGTGATATTAATGATTATAAATGTATAATAACAACAAAGTTATGCAAAAACATTTGATCCTATTAAATAAGTATTATATGGTTAAATCAATTATTGTATTAATGAAAAATTAAGTTATGTTTACTGCATTATATTCTAGACATACAATAATTTTTCTTACTCCACATAAAGTTAATAATTTTTCCTGTAACTATTTTTTAATGAAAAAATTTGTTTTCACTAAGAAATTACATCATAATTATAGTATTCAAATAAATCTTCCAAAATCGTACATGAATTGAGAAGTGTCATCTAAATTTTACTTTTTTTTCCCTTTAATTAATTATAGCAAAAAATGTTATCGAAAATAAAATAGTTTGTATTTTCAAGTTTAACTAAAAAAATGATAGTGTTGCAAAATTCATTGCACTATTTTAATTATAGTGTTTAGTGAAAATTAAAAACATACTAATTATATTGTATATACTTTATTTATGTATAAATGTTTATTATATTAAATATGTAATTAAGTCATAATATAATTTATTTTAGTTATTTCTATATTTTTCTTTATAATTAATTTCATATAGGAAGTTGTTTTTTTTTAAAAAATAGATCAACTATTTATAAATTAAAATATTAAATAATAATTTATTAAAATGGTTTAATATGATATTAACAATTAATATAATATTTAGTATTTATAAATAATTTTAAATATATTAATATTATATATATATATTGCTCTTCCTTGCACGGGTTATTAAGCTTGTTAAAGTCTAAAATTGGATATTAGTTAAACTTAAAAGAAAGGATTTTAGTATAAATAAAGAATGATTAAAAAAAACAAAAAACTTTGTTCCAAAATTTACCCAAATTAAATAAAGAAGTTATTATGTGAGGAAACATTATATTATTAGAAATAAGTCAGGTACGTACCACAACCATTGAAGAATTATAAATTTTTATACATTAGAATTAATGGTTATAAATTCTGAAATTTAGTACTCTATGGTGTACCTGACTTACTTCGTATATTATTTTAATCACGTTTCCGGTGGTAAGACTTTTGGTCACCACAAGTGAATATGGGTTAATAAATAGTGCAGTAGATTCACTATGTTTAATTTATTACCAACACACATAACACTCTTATTGGTGCTAATAATCATCTTTTGGCCACCTTAACCACCATAAATAATGTCACTATATATATTTTATTCTCAGCTTAATTAAGCGTTTAGAACAAGTGATTTCATGATAAATATTTATGATTTATTTTATTTTGGATTAATTGGATGCACATTAAATGAATTGGTCAGATTTTGGCACCATTGCCTATTGGTTTTGCTGTATTTTTGGTGCATTTGGCTACAATTCCAGTGACTGGGAATGGTACCAATCCTGCTAGAAGTCTTGGTGCATTCCTTGTATACAACAAGGACCAAGCTTGGGATGGCCATGTGAGTCTTTCACCTCCTTAATTTTTTTTCGTATTTATTATGTATAATCAGGTTCTATTAATTACTAAAATTAAAAAAATATAAAGATACGTTTAGTTGTTTGCATTTTCATTTCTAGAATTTTTTTAATTTTTGTAAAGAAAAAAAATTAAAATAAAAAGAATCTTATTGTTTTTTTTTTACAAAATTTTAAAAATAAAAATACAAATTAACCGCACTCCAATTTTTTTTTCAAGCAAATTAAAAAAGAGAAAAAATTCCCACATTAATAATGATGATATTTTATTTGGTGCAGTGGATCTTTTGGGTAGGTCCTTTCATTGGGGCAGCACTTGCAGCTTTGTACCATCAAATTGTGACAATAATAACTGGTTTAATTGGTCTTAATTAAGCAGGATTATTATATTGTGATAAAAAAAGGTGTTCAATTCCTACAACTCCACTCTTATTAATACATAATTTACATGTCCAATACTTATTATATATGTACATTTAATGGGACATACAATCCAACTTATTACTTATGGTTATGGAAAATGGTGTGGCATTATTTATATTTTGTTGCTCCCTGCACATAGCATGCAGAACTTGATTGGATAAATAATTTGCTCAACTATATTATTGCTAATCTTGTAATAAGTTAAATAATTTATGTTTAAAATATCGAGAGAGTTGATTAGTCTATATTAGTCCCCATTTTTTTTTTTTGGGAGGGGGGGGGGGGGGGGGGGGGG
>JASCZI010182154.1:10929-22318 GCA_036250425.1 Stylosanthes scabra
CAATCACACTAACAATAACATTCATATTTAAAAATAAAAATAAGATAAAAATAATAAGAATTAATTAATTGAGAATAAAATAAAATATATGAAATCATGGAGATAATAAAAAAATAATAGATTAATACTTGAATTGTTCAATATTTGAATTGAAATTTGTAATTGAAAATTAAAAAAAGAATAATGAATATGAAAAATATGGAGAGCCAAAAAATAGGAAGGGGAGACTAAAATTGAAAAATAATGAAGTTTTTGCATTATTACACTTCATAAAACTAGTATTAATGAGGACATAAAAAAACTACGACTAGGAAAATTTTTTTTGAATATTATCTATTGACTAATGAGAGTATAGAAGTGAGATCAAGGTATAAGAGATTTGAAATCTTGTTATTTATTTGAGATTAGTTTTAATAATATAAAAAAATGTGAAAAATATAAACCTAAAGAAGTAAAAGAGAATACAAATAAAATAAGTGGGGCAATTAATTTTTCAAGTGGGGGCAATTATATATTATTAATTTTTTTTAAAAAAATTTCCACAGCTCAATGAGGGCAAGTGCCCGCTCTCTCTTTGCCTTGGGTCTGTCCCTAACGAAACCAATATTAAAGAGCCATGGAACCAATAATTAAATTATTATTCAAAACTTATATAAATTAACATCCGTAGGTCATATATTCAAGACGATAATACTACATGTATCATTGTACATATCCCGTACACACAGTTTAGCAACACGGAAAAATATAAACATTAGCACAGAAATAGATTAATTATATCTAATAATTAAATTAGCATCCAAAATTTATATAAATTATCATCTATAACTCATGTATCCAATCATTATATAATTTAAGAAAAAGCGCAAGAATCAACTTTAAGTTAACTAATATTAGCCAATTTTAAGATTTGTGATTATATTTTAAGATCTATGGTTGAGACTTCGGTGTTTACGGTTAAAAATTTAAAATTATTAAAATTATTTTAAAATAGTTGAGTGATGTTAGCTGGAAATTATTTTATTAATGGGTATGAAAATGGTGTATTCCTTCATAATGGATTTTATGGGAGTTTTGCAAAACTATGTGTGATTCAGACAACACGCAGAAAGCTGCAAAGGGGCATGGGGAATACACTTGTAGCGTGTTGAACTTAGCACGCTGGTAGCGTGTTGGGGAGGGCCAGAAATCGAAGTATATGTATGCAGGAGACAAGTGTGGTGCATGGGGAACAACTTTGTGGTTTCCTTTGGCTATGTAATGCAATGAGAGATTGAGGCAGAAGGAGTTTAGGTGAGCTTCAAAGCAAGGAAGTTGTATTGTCTTGCGCTGAGGGGTTTTTTTTTTTTCTAAAGAAATTAAATTAATGAGTAGGTTTTAAAGATTAGTAAGATGGTTAGAGACTTACACTTCCGGAGGAGCACATTTCATATCACTTGGACAATTCTAATTATGTAAGTTTATACTTGTTAATATTATTTAATTTTTAATTTTTCTTTATTTTAATATTTTTTGCGTTTTATTATAATATCTTAATATCACTTGAGTGGTTTTTATTGTAATATATTGTTTATAAATTTTGCTGTTGTTTATATTTTTACATGTTGTGCGTTTAACTAAATAATATGTAATCGTTAGAAAAAAAATAAATAATATCATTTAATTATTACAAATAGCTAAAAATAATGAATAAACATAACAAATAATATTTAATAATAATAATATTTATATGTATAATTATATTAATGGGTATGAAAATGATGTATTCCTTTATAATGGATTTTATGGGTGTCTTACAAAACTATGGGTGAATCCGAGGGGTATGGGGAACACGCTGGTAGCGTGTTGAAAGCTACCTGCTGGTAGCGTGTTTAACTTAGCGCGTAGCGTGTTGGGGAGGGTCAAAAATTGAAGGGTCTGCATGCAGGAGACAAGTGTGGTGCATGGTGTTGATAACTAAATTTGTCCTCCATTATTATTATTATTATTATTATTATTATTATTAAAAGCATAAATAAAAATTATAAAATTTATATATCTTATTTCAACTTTTTTTAATTAATATCACAAAAAAATAAAAATAAAAAAAATGAAAAATTACAAAAAAATAAAATAATAAATGAAGCTATAATACATCAAAGTCAAAGATAATATTCATACTTTGAAGATGCAAACGGCAGGAGGATCTTGAAAATCTGAACAAAAATCTCACTATGAAGAATAGATAACATGCAGATCTTGACAAAAGTGGCTTCTATGTGCTGTCAATGAAAAACTTCCGCTAAGTCATGTGCTAGAGGATGATTTTTCAGCTTCAGTTTTCGTTGATTGAGCACCGCTCTTCCTATAAATAACGAAGCTAAGGCATGACACAAAAGAGGAGAACAGTAGAGAGAATCAGCAAATATCACAGAAGAAAAAAAAATCAGAGAACAAAAAGGCAGGGAAAGATAAAAGAAACTTGCAAATTAAGAGTGAAAGCAAAGCAGAAGGGTAGCATTAGCATTATCAAACTGAAAGCATTTCAAGAAGTCATTATAATCCATTTCTTCTATTATTGGTAAGTATTTTAAGAAATTACTTATGACTGTAAGTCTTTTGCTATATTATCTTACCATTACTTCATATTTTTTTATCCGTAAGTTAGGTATATGCTTGAAAGAAACTAAAATAACAAAAGAGCAGATGCTTATCCATTTAAAAATGTATCTTGAAGAATTGCATGTACTTGTTCTTCCTTTGTTCGGTGTATTCCAAGCTATGTCTCTTTTGCTATTACACTCTTTGTTAATTTATGTCGGCAAAACTTTTTTTCTTTCTACATGTTTTCCATTATTTTTGGTGTCCTTATGTTCTCCATTTAAAACACATTACAAGTATTTTATTTTCCTACGAGCCACACAATAATTATCCCTTATATTTTATTATTATGTATTCTTTCAAAAGAAACACCATCATTATATATAATTATATCACATCTTATCTTTTTTGTTTAGATTACAGATTACACCTACTTTTTTTATTCATTTTACTATATACATCACTCTTATTTATTTAAAAAGAAAAACCAAAACTGGTTAAACCTAATAACCGACCCGATTTATATTCATACATTAAATCATTCTTTTAATTATTAAAAAATCCCAACAAGGTTCGATCTTGTAATTCCTTTTGATTATATAAGACACATGAATCACTGAACTACAAATTTTCTTACGAACTCTTTCCAAAATATTACTAATATATCATTTATAATTTTTTCAAATTTTATATCTAATAATAAAATAATTATACAACATTGATTTAATTTATTTAATATGATATATATATTCAATTTATTTAACAAAATAAAATTTTTTTCTCAAATCATCCGATGATGGAAATTAGAAGAAAATTGGAATATCGATTACATTATTTCTTTCTAATATTCCTAAGGTTTTTATATCAAGTTTAATTATAAACGATGATTAAATTTGATTTCATAACAAAATATAAAAAATAATTATTTTCATAAAAGTAGTAAAAATTAGTATATTAATTCTCACCAAGTGCGTTGAAGAGAATTATCTAGTTAATTATCAAAATATAAAAAGAAAATTAAATCACTTCTTTTTAATATTCCTAAGACTTTCATATCAAGTTTAATCATGAGCGTTGGTTAAATTTGATTTCATATCAAAATATAAAGTCAATAAATATTATTTTTCACAATAATAGTCAACAAATTAGCATATAAATTCTCGTCAAGTTCGTTGACGAGATTTAGTTATTAAAATGATAAAAAAAAATATGTATTTTCATAAACGACCAATAAAATTAAATCGACAAATAATAATAGATTACACGGTAACCGTTAAAAGAACGGACGATATATGGTGCTAATAATACCTTCCCTATTCGTAATCAACCCTCGAACCTAAACTCTGGTATTGCAGACCTAATTTCACTCTGGCATCCAATTAGCCATTCCATTTTTATGAAAAAATTAGTTGGTGGCGACTACGAATTTTATAATATAATCTCTTCAAATAAGACGAACATCCTCTAACCACTCGGACGCCTACGGGTTGCACCGTCCCGTGCGGGGACGTTGCGACACATGTGGTTTCCCTTGGCTACGTAATGCAACGAGAGATGGATGCAGAAGTAGTTTAGGTGAGGTTCAAAGCAAGGAAGCTGTATTGTGTTGTGCTGAGGGTTTTTTTTTTTTTTTTGTTAAAGAAATTAAATTAATGTGTAGGTTTTAAAGATTTTACACTTTCGGAGAAGCACATTGCATATCACTTGGACAATCCTAATTATGTAAGTTTATATTAGTTAATATTATTTAATTATTAATTTTTCTTTGTTTTAATATTTTTTGCGTTTTATTATAATATTTTAATATCACTAGAGTGGTTTTTATTTTAATATATTGTTTATAAATTTTGCTGTTGTTTATATTTTTACATATTGTGCGTTTAACTAAATAATATGTCATCATTAGAGAAAGTAAATAATATTGTTTAATTATTAGAAATAGCTAAACACAATGAATAAACATAACAAATAATATTTATATGTCATAATAATATTAATGGGTATGAAAATGGTGTATTCAATCATAATGGATTTTATGGGTATTTTGCAAGACTATGGGTGAATCTGACAATATCGTGTTGTAGAAAGCTGAAAAGGGGCAAGGGGAACACGCTGATAACGTGTTGAAAGCTACCCGCTGGTAGCGTGTTGAACTTAGCACGCTGATAGCGTGTTGGGGAGGGCTAAAAATCGAAGTGTCTACATGCAGGATACAAGTGTGGTGCATGGAGAACAACTTTGTGATTTTTCTTGGCTATATATTGCAACGAGAGATGGAGGCATAAGCAGATTAGGTGAGCTTCAAAGCAAGGAAGTTGTATTGTGTTGTGCTGAGGGTTTTTTTTTTCTTCTAAAGAAATTAAATTAATGAGTAGGTTTTAAATATTAGTGAGATGGTTAGAGATTTTACACTTTCGGAGGAGCACATTGTATATCACTTGGACAATCCTAATTATGTAAGTTTATATTTGTTAATATTATTTAATTATTAATTTTTCTTTATTTTAATATTTTTTACGTTTTATTATAGTATTTTAATATCACTTGAGTGGTTTTTATTTTAATATATTGTTTATAAATTTTGCTGTTGTTTATATTTTTACATATTGTGCGTTTAACTAAATAATATGTAATCATTAGAGAAAGTAAATAATATTAGTTAATTATTAGAAATAGCTAAAAATAATGAATAAACATAACAAATAATATTTAATAATAATAATAATATTTGATAAAAATAATGAGACAACAATTTTTTTTTGTGAAAAAAATAGGGAAATAGGTATTGCCGGAGAAACGATCCACCAGATATGTGGCACCCTAATGCCATAGAGATTTTACGTTCTGCTGGTTTCCTTCATGTATCTAGGATCGGACAGGTAAAATGACATGCAACTTTATTAACAGCGTTAGTTGAAAGGTGGCGTCCTATGACCCACACATTTCACTTTGTTGCGGGTGAGTGCACGGTGACACTCGAAGACGTCCTCCGCATATTTAAACTACCTATTGATGGGAACATAGTCAGTGGCCGCACAGATAGTGACGAGGCCTTACGGAGTAGAGATTGCAAGGAACTTCTTGGCAGTGAACCGGGGTGTGGTGATCGCTTACATACCTATGTAAAGCTGTTATGATCAGATATTGTAGAGACCGAGAACCTGCTAACACTTCGGAGAGTGTACTCAGATATGTACATCTACACATCTTCTTGATGATCGGACTGCTGGTGTTTCCTGATAAGTCAACGACCTACACTAATGGCAAATTTTTACCATTGCTTCGCGATGTTGGCCGGATAGGGAGCTACAGCTGGGGTTCTGCTTGTCTTGCTCCTCTCTATCGTGTACTATGTCGTGCATCGAGATTTGACTGTAAGGAGATTGATGGGCCCCTAACAATTTTACTTATATGGGCATGGGAACGTATGCCATGGTTGGCACCAATCCCTGCGAATATTTTATTGCCGGCCAAAGTTCCAGTTGCAAAGAGGTCAATTTTATATATTTATCACTGTCATCATATGAAATAAATAAAGATGTGTTAGTTTAATGTGTTAGCTTAATGTGTAATAGGTGGAGTCGCTGGCGTCGCGGCACGAGGTACATGAAAAAGATTGTTGAGGCTTTCAGACAGGAGCTTGATGACATGTCTCTACTCGATGGGGTATAAGACCTACCCCACCCCTCCTGACTACATGCCTTCGAAACTGGCGTCGCGGCACGCGGGACATGTAAAAGACTGTCGAGGCTTTCATACAAGAGCTTGATGACATGTCTCCACTCGATGGGGTATAAGACCTACCCTATCCCTCGTGACTACATGCCTTCGTAGCTGGGTAAGGAAAAAATCTCACGCATCGGCTGTCTCCCCCTCCACAATTGCAAACGCAACCGGAATAATATTCTGGTTCCCATCTTGAGCAATTGCAATCAGTAGACATCTTTGTATTTTCCATAAAGGTGTGTGCCATCAACTTGGACCAACGGCTTGCAGTGACGAAATGCTCTGATGCACGGATAAAAACTCCAAAATATTCTGTGCATAACCCGTACACCAACCGCAACCTCATCCCCACGATACGCAGGCAGAGTTTTCATCTTAACGGCAGGCCCCGGCATCTTCGAACACATTACCGTCACCTATTGTGGCAAAGCTTCGTAGGAACCCTCCCAACTACCGTAGATTTTCTCGATGGACTTCTGTTTTGCCATCCAAGCCTTACGGTAACTGATTGTATAGTTGAACCTGGACTGAACTTCTGCAATGATACTTTTGATCTTAAGTGATGGGTCACTCTCGACTAATGGCCGTATGGATTCTGCAATCGTGTCTGAATCTAATTTTGAACGATCCTGTGAAATTGTTCCAATGGCACACGTGTGCCTACCATTGTACCTTCTAATACCCAACACGATCTCTTTCAGATAAAGCTTGCCCGGATCAGCCAATCACAACCTTCTCCAAAACTCTTGCACTTAGCATAAATAGTTTGTGGCTCAGATTCATGCACTACACAATCAACTCATCTATTTACTTGGTAGGTCCTAATTGCTGAGATTACTGCCTTTCTTGAACTATACTCCATCCCAACCATGAACTCGCCATCCTCTGAAGCAGTAATGGCTATAGAAAATAAAATTTAAGAAAAAATATGAAATTATCGCCTACAAATTCCGATTTATATGAGAATATACGCACAAACATCATATAAGCTAGCACGTACCCATATTTTCATGCTTTGCAAACTCCGGTGCATTCAAGGCGGCAAAATCCACTGCAAACATAAAAGATGGAACACCGAAGGGATGTTGGTTCATGGGTGGAGCGCTTGCAGCTTGCATAAATGGTGGAACATTGCCAACCCCTTGGTTCATAGGTTGCTTACTTGAACCTTGAAAAGCCACAATGGCTCTCTCTTCATCATCTTCGTCTTCGTCGTCGACGTTGTGGTTCGCTTTGAGTTCGTCTTCGCTATCGCTGAGGTTCTCTTCCAAAACGGTTTGTTTCTCGTTGTCTATTTCTGGGTCTTCTTCAACCTCGAATAACCGATCAAAGTCAACAAACAACTCTATGGCAGGGACATGCACCCGAGTTTGTTGATAGCATTGCACCATCTGTCGCATGCTTACTTCATCCACAATGGCCATTGTGTCAAAATATATTGCTTCGGCAAATAATTTGACCGACATTCAGTATAAAATCCGGTTCACGCTCTTCAAAACATGACCATCTATGCATTCACATAGACCACGCTGGAGCTCTGCAAATGTCATCGTGGAAGGAATGTGTCACGGACCGGCCCCCAAGGCCCAATCTACTTGAATAAAGACCATAAGTAGTAAGGCCCACAAAGGTAGGAATCAAGTCATATCTGGCAAGATATGATATGATCACAACAGATCCCATACGGATCTCCACCACCTAACACTATATAAGTAGGGGGCAAAATTCCCCCTCAAGGTACCTATTCTCTAACCCTACTCTCCATATTTGACATAGAACCCCATAATCCTAATTCTAGATTTCTAGGGCTATTTCTTACACATATCAACCTCCTTTTTTGTCATAGCTCTCGGTAACACCTGAGAGCTTGACCCCCGAAGGCACACTTCTTACTTCGATCGTTGAGACTTGGCACCACATTTAAAGTCCTTTTTACAATTGTTAAGAGACCTGACCTTAACAGAATACAAAACGAAACTGGAAATTCACACGTAAATCTCACACCCTCTTGTGTATCTCGAATAATCTCTCTATTATAGTACACCAACAAATTAACTGTATCTATATTTAAAAAAAAATTAAAAATAAACACGTCAAATGAGCACAATTAAAAGAATATTAAGTTACATCTATTCAAACATTTTTAAAGTTGGATTTAGCAAATGATGAAGCAACTCAACACATTTATATACACACAGCAGAGAAGGCAACTGGCTAACAAAACACCATTTTTCTTTCCATAACAAAATTCTTTAGCCGATGTTAGCTAACAAAAGTTAGTTATTTATGGTTTCATACTTTCATATATTAAAACGGATGTAATTTGAGAAAGTTTTACATATTGGCTAAATCAGCATTGACTCTTGTTCAAATTCTATTTACGAGAAAGTGGAAGAACAACTATTTCACCAATCTATAATCTATAATAATAATAAGACAATTTAAAACAATTGCAGTGATAAAACAAAGTGGCACCGAAAGTTGGCTTGCACAATTATTAAAGCATACGAACCCACAAGCCACTAACAATTCTTTGCTGTACCCTTTCACAACACCAACAGTTGAGGACTGAAGCTTAGAGATGAACCATCATGAAAAAATAACAGAAAATAGTAAAACAGTAAAAGTTATTTACATCATCAATTTGGAAATGATACGACAAAACCAATATTTCCATCACCAAAACTTTCAACCATTATGTTGCTACAATTCTCTGATTTTTCTTCTCTCTTTGGGCAATTCCTTCTGATATGCCCTGTTTGGTGACAACGATAACATGTCACCATCTTCAGCTTCTGGGACTTTGATCTTGTCTTACTCTTCCTCTCTGATCTTCTTTTGGATTCAGATTCTAATTCCTGTTCCTCTTTCATCTTCAATGCCTCTTTAACCTCTTCAATTGAAATCTCAGACCTACCATATAATATGGTATCAAAAAAATCATCATAGGATGGAGATAATGAATTCCACAAGATTGCAACTTGATCAATATCATTCATTCTTATTCCAGCTGCTCTAACATCACATATCATCCGATTGAACTCTTCTATGTGATCTTTCATTGACTTATCTTCCAAATATTTGAACTTGCGGATTCTCCTCCACTGATGTAATCTGTTGGACCAAGTATTTGTGGAATATTTTTCTTCTAAAGCCTTCCACAGTGAATCAGGGGTCTTCTTTTCCTTAACTTGTTGAAGAACATTGTTTGCTAGACATGACCTTATAGCCCTCCATGCTTTGACCATAATCTCCTCTTTCTTCTCAGGAGCTAATGTTGCTGGCAAGTTTTCTTTACCCTCTAATGCAGGTGCTAAGCCTTGTAGAACCAGCAATGCTTTTACCTTCAATTTCCATAAACTAAAATTGTTGGATCCATCAAATTTCTCCACTTTAAATTTGGACACCACCGTGTTAGGTTCTAAATCAAATGACACAGATGCTGTCATTGATAATGCATGATATCACTTGCAAAAAGTGAACAGAGGTTTGGTTGTTTAATGGTGTTCTTTGGTTAGAGTTTGGGTCTGTTTGTATAAGTGGGTCAAGTCGGTGACTAATGGGTGTAATAATTGCAGTGGCCTAATTATCATCCACTCATACGCAAATTGCGGATAAAACTAGCCGACATTGATGACACTTAAATTGAGAATTCAAATAAAAAAATTGCAATTCCAACTTCATGTACATTGTTAAGAAGATATTTGGAATTATTAATTCCAAAAAAAATTCTATTTGCTCAACAATATTCGATTATTACTAATTAAAATTAGTCATCAATAAAACATAAAATACACATTAAAAACAATTAATCAAAATCAAAATTGAAAAGAGGATAATATAGGCATGTTTTCCGATAGTAAAAAAAAGTTGACATGTTAGTCAATTTGTTATATGTGCTAGAATCTTGTAAAGATATTAGTTGTAGTCCTATTGTTTTATACAAGCAAGTCTTTTTCCAAACAAGCCCTAACCAAGCCTAATTTATAGATGTGCCTACCTTATTTTCAAAAAAACAAAAACGCATTCTCTCAGCTCGTAAAGTGCGTCAGCTTCCCCAACACGCTTCTATATATATAATCATTTTCACTTTTTTGTGGTTAAGGTGAACATTTTTTCACCGCTGTTTATTCGTTTCAAACCATTTTTACGTTTGCGATTTTATTGACGAAATGGAAGCGGATTTGAGGAATGAGTGTGCAACAAAGGAGATTGTGCAGGTTTATTTTCTTTTTTTCTTGCATCGTTTTTTCTCCAAAATATTTAGTCTTGTAAAACGTTAAAATGGTTTAAAAAATGTGGATAGTTAAGGTTGATGAAGTTTTCAATAAAGAATATTTTGATATGATTCGAAAATGGATAATGAAATCCGTTTCGACTTGATCAGGAATTCCGTTTCACTAGGTTGTTTGTTTCGTTTAAGCTGACGATTTTTGAAAATCCGCTTCATGATTTTTGACGAGATCTGCTTCGGTTATTTGATGATGATACAGCATGACCCCATCGAGGTTGACGAGGCTTACGCCTCAAAGGTTGGAATGTGGTTTGAAAGCGTCGAGGATGCTGGACTATTTTACAAAGAGTATGCCAAACGAGCAGGTTTCTCTTCAAAGATAAGGAACTCAAATAGATGCAAGAATACGAAGGAAATAAAGAACCAACTCATCACTTGTACTAGAGAAGGGAGGTGGACATCTGAGGTTTCTTCCTTAGAGAAGACGAACCCGATACGTGGTGTAAATTGTCCAGCACAAATTTATGTTCACATAGACAAGAAGAGTCGACTTTGGTGCATTTCGAAGGTTGTTCTCCATCATTCATATCCATGCTCTGCTGAGAAAGCTCAAATGCTACCACAACATAGGGGTCTAAGCTTGGACGTTCGTAGGACAATAGAGAACAACGATTTATCAGGCATTAGGCCATGCCAAACATTTCAGTCGTTTGTGACAGCTGCTGGTGGCCACGGTGAGGTAAGGTTTATCGAAAAGGATGTGAGAAATTACGTCACCAGGGAGGTTCGGAATGTGACGGAAGAGAAAGATGCACAAGAACTTGGAAAGTATTTCTCTAGAATGAAAGC
>JASCZI010182156.1:0-12743 GCA_036250425.1 Stylosanthes scabra
TTAGGTAAGATTTATGATTCTAGAAATAGGTTAGTTCATGTATTGTAATGGACACCAATTCAATACAAAATCATCTTCAGTTTCATAAACTCTCTAGTTTCTAACACGGGATCTGCGAGAATTCGTAACTGTCACTGAAATTGGAACGGGATAATGAATAGCGAGGAAGGGTAGAACAGTCATTTTCTGAGATGCCTGGATCTACAAGGCGGATGGTGAAGTTGTTGTAGTTTATTGCTTCAACACCGTAGCTTTTACCCGGGAAAAGATATAACACTGTCCTGTTATTCTCACAGGACAACTCGTATCTCTGATCGCCACAGTTTGCGGGATCATCCTTCAGCCGGAAAGGATGCTTTATGTTGCTGATTTTGCCGCAAGAGGATGGACTACATCCTCCTCCTCTGCAACTTAAAATTTGTTGCAATGAAATTATGAGCAGCAAGAAGGCATTTCCTCTTCTGCTCATCATCATTCATGTGTTTGTCTTAACAAATTTGTTCGAGACCATGGAGTATAGACTATAGGGTATACTACAGGGGTGGCAATAGTAACCGTGGGTCCCCGCTCTTCGTCTTCGTTCACGAAATTGCCTCGTCTTTATCCCAGCTTTGTCCCCATTTGTAAAATATTTTTAAAAAAATTAATACAACTATAATAAAATTAAGAATAATACAACAAAAATTTAATATAATAGTGAAAATTTTGCGGATTTCCATGCGATGAGTGCCTTAATCTCTTCTTCGTAGAGATTTCGTGGGTCTCTATAAGATCTCCGCAGCCATGAGGATTTTTGCCTTGCCTATTATAATAGTATAGACCATGTGATAAGGGGCAAAACTGTCTTTGCGTTAGTCAATACAGAGTAGTACATTGACTTGAAATAAGCCTATGCCAATAACTGGTCTTATCTCTTTGTTTTTGTTATCAAGCAAAAAGAGAAGTGTACATAGATAAGCAAAAAGAAAAGAAAAGCGTAGATGCTTGCTTGAAACAAACACCATGCCGGCATTGTTGGTTTTGCTGCTGCTGCTGAATTTGAATCTAATGAGCATAAGAATTTGCCACGGTCATGCTGATCCTGATCCAGTTCCTTGTCCCGTGCGTCTCTCCTGTTCAGAAAACAAAATCAATATTCTTGAGCTGAATGGCTCTTCATCCTCAGTAAAACTCCCTGTCACTAACATTAATTACAAATCAAAAACTTTACAAGTGTATGATCCCAAACACTGTTTCCCAAAACTCTTTCTCACACTCAATTACTCATCATTTCATCCTTTCCGATCCATTATAATTGATCACTATGGTTTTGGAGATCCGATGGAGCCAACAAACTTTACTTTCTTTGATTGCTCTTCAAGTGTGTCACCAGATCAGTTATCTTGCCCGATTAGCATTGCTGCTGATTACTATGATGTCGTGGAGTTAAACCTTGTATTCTGCAAAGCGTTGACTCGTCATGTCTTGCCAATTCCCGTACAAAATATACGCTCGGCTCCATTTTACTTGGCATGGTCTGAGAAAACTTTCAATAATGGATGCTTTCTTGCTTGCAAAGTATCCAACAAGGGCATCCAACACTATATATCCATTTTCTTACCCCTTGCAGGTCTGAAACTTGTTTCTGATTTCTTATACTGTCAGATATATACTTTTTTTTTTTTATTATATAAATTAGAAGGTTCAATGTTTTTATAATGGCGTGCAGGTGCAGCTTTCCTTGCGGTAATACTAGGTGCCTTGTATGTTATATATAGCTATTACATAAACAAAGGAGAAGATCAACGAAGAGTTGAAACTTTTTTGAAAGACTACAGAACATCAAACCCTACAAGATTCTCTTATGCTGATATCAGGAGAATCACAAAGCAATTTAAGGACAAGCTAGGTGAAGGAGCTCATGGAGCTGTCTACAAAGGTAAACTGTCCAATCAAATTATTGTTGCTGTCAAGATTCTCAATACCACTGAAGGAGATGGGAAAGAGTTCATAAATGAAGTTGAAACTATGGCCAAAATCCACCATGTCAATGTGGTTCGCTTGCTTGGCTATTGTGCAGACGGATTTCACCGCGCTTTAGTTTATCACTTCTTTCCCAAAGGTAATCTCCAGAGCTTCATTGCTCCGAGTGACAATGAAAGCTTCCTCGGATGGAATAAGTTGCATCAGATTGCTCTGGGCATAGCCAAAGGGATTGAATATCTTCACCAAGGTTGTGATCAAAGAATTCTGCATTTCGACATTAATCCTCGCAATGTCTTGTTAGATGAAAGTTTCACTCCAAAAATCTCTGACTTCGGTTTGGCAAAGTTATGCTCCAAGAATAGAAGTACAGTGTCCATGACTGCAGCCAGGGGAACTTTAGGGTACATGGCGCCAGAAGTTCTTTCAAGAAACTTCGGCAATGTATCTTATAAATCTGATATCTACAGCTATGGGATGTTACTGCTTGAGATGGTTGGAGGAAGAAAAAACACAAATGAGAATCAAGAAACTTTTCAAGTTCTATATCCAGATTGGATACACAGTTTGCTTGAAGGAAATGACACATATATTCCAATTGATGATGATGGAGATTTTAAAATTGCAAAGAAACTTGCAATAGTGGGACTATGGTGTATTCAGTGGCACCCGGTGCACCGTCCCTCCATGAAGAGTGTAGTTCAAATGCTTGAAGGAGAGGAAGACAAGTTGAAAGTGCCGCCAAATCCTTTTGAATCTGCTGCTACCACTGGTTCAAGCGCAGTTATTCCAGCAAGAGGCTTGAATTTGGAATTGGAAGTGATTCCAGAAACAGATTAGTTTGATTCAACATATTATTAGGCATTTAAATAACTTCTAGTGTTGTATTACTGTATCCATGTTAGGTTGTGGTATTTATTAAAATATCGTTAGCATGGTGCAGGTTTTGAAATTGATATTCCAATATGGTATATAGTTATATACACCTTGTCTCTCTAATCACCATAAACGCAAAAGAAATTTTCTTCTTAGTAGTATTATGGACGGATGGAAGTGTGAGAGTGAAAGAGAGAAAAGATTAGTGGGGAAAGATTCACAAGACTGAATTGAATATGATCTGAATTCATTACTCAAGAGGGAACACAAGTTCTCTATTTATACACACTGACACAGAACAGAGAGATGAGATGCTTAGTCAGTTTCTTGTGCAACAAGATAGCTTGAATCTGTTATGTTAGTTGCACCAGATTCAGTTATATCTGTTGTGACAGTTTGTGAGGTTTCTAAATCAGTTATGTCAGGACTCTTCCTTAAAGAAACGGAATGACCTGACATATATGTATTAGACTGCACCGCCAATTCAGATTAATAAATAATATGTGAACAAGTAGTTTTGGCCAACCAAGTCCAATTAAATCATTTATTTCTATGCTAAATAGAAGACTATTTCGATGTGAAATAGAAATTTATTTATGTACAATTTTTTATATTATTTGACACCGAAATAATATTCTATTTAGCATAAAAATAAATCACTTGGTTAAACTTGTTTAGCCAAAATCACTTGTTCAAATAGCATTATCCAATTAATAATGTTGAATAACAAAAAAAATAAAAAAGCAGCAAAGTAAAGCACAACTTCATTATATTACAAATTTCACTAGAGCAAGCTATATATACTCGTCCTTTTACTTCATAAGTAAGAAATATAACTGCTAAAAAACACACAATGTTGGTCATCAACTAGAAAACTTTAACAAGGGGTTGGTTGTACTTTCCTCCTCAAAACTTGCAGTGACATCAGAATCATTTGAAGCATTTGCTCCTGATGATTCAACATTGGAGTCCCTTTGAATCACATCATTTGGATAAAACGAAGGCTTTGGAGGCATTTCAATGCTTGCAACATCTCCTTCTAACATTTCCACTACTTTGTTCATTGACGGACGATCACTTGGCTTCAGTTGTATACACCATAATGCAGTTATAAACATTTTTTTAGCTACTTCACTCCTTTCTTCATGATCAAAACTTTCCATTTCTATCTCATCATTTTCCTCTGCAGCCAATTGATCATAAATCCAATATGGAAAGTAAAGTTGGCTTGAATTCTCTGCATGTGGATTCAAATTTCTTCTCTGACTCGCCATTTCCATCAGAAGCATTCCAAAGCTATAGACATCAGCCTTATAAGATACTGCTCCAATATTCTGATAGAACAGTTCTGGAGCCATGTAACCAATGGTTCCTCTTGCCGCAGTCAAAGATACAATACTATTATCAAGAGGATATAGCTTTGCAAGACCAAAGTCTGAGACCTTTGGAATGAAGTTCTCATCAAGAAGGATGTTGTGAGGCTTGATGTCAAAATGCAAAATCTGCATGTCACATCCTTCATGCAAATAAGCCATGCCGCGTGCCACTCCCACAGATATCTCAAACATCTTTTCGGAAGTTAGAGATGCACTTTTTTCTTTGGAAAATGTATACTTATCTAGAGAACCATTCGGCATGAATTCATATATAAGAGCACGTTTTGAACCCTCGACACAAAATCCAATCAGCCTTACCACATTGGCATGGTGTATTCTACCAATGGTAGCAACTTCACTGATGAATTCTTGGCCATTAGCTTTAGCTTTACCTAATATTTTTATGGCCACAAAAGGTCCACTCTGTAGTTTTCCTTTGTAGACTGCACCAAATCCTCCTTCTCCAAGCTTTTCCTTGAAACCTCTGGTCATCTTCTTTATCTCTTTATATGAATATCTTATTGGCATGAGAGTGTTTCCTTGAAGAAAATCCTCAATATTTTCATAGATTGATAAATGCCTTCGTCGAAACGTGTAGATCAACAATCCAAAGAAAAACATGACACCTAATGTGTGTATGAGGATTATGTATGGCGCCAAAAACAATCCCGTGAATAATCCAACCTTAACAACAGGTATTACATCTCTTTCATTGAACTCGTTAGCTTTATCCATGTGTATCAGTT
The DNA here is from genome assembly GCA_036250425.1 of Stylosanthes scabra. NCBI lineage: Eukaryota > Viridiplantae > Streptophyta > Magnoliopsida > Fabales > Fabaceae > Stylosanthes > Stylosanthes scabra. The sequence goes on from JASCZI010182156.1 coordinate 4,961, forward strand.
TGCGAAGTCCTGTGTAATTATAAGAGTATGGATCAATTTAAATGTATTTGCTGCTAGCGAACACATTAGACTTTACAGTTTAAATTAAATGTTAAAAGAGTATTTTTAATTTTTTTAAAAAAAATTATAAAAAAATTTTACGCTGATGTTAATGTTGAATAACTTTTTAGTTTTATTATTGAATTTAATTTTTGATGCACCGAGGATTTTAAACGTTTTATACAGTCATGCAATCATATCTATTTATTTGGATAACTAATCATGGGATAGATGGAAAAAATGAGTTTTTTTTGTTAATGCAGCGTTATCTAATATAAAATTTTTTTATACAGTCAATGTATTAAAATTAAATTCTTTATTATTTTTACATTTACCTACTATTTTTTTTTCTTTTTTTTTCACTTCTAGTTATACACTAAATATTTTAAAATTTTAGTTCAGTATATGGCATTATATCCATTTTATAATTTCTTTCTTAATTAAAAAATCTGTTATTTTTAGGCTCTCCTTATCTTTCATGACCTCGTCCACTTATGCCAAACAATAATATTGAATAGGAAAATTACACCATGAAACTGTACAATATATACTAAGTAATGAGAATTTACCTTCCAAAATTCCGTAGGCAAAATCTGTCAGAAAGAATAAGTGAAAAATTAACAACATGATAAAGGCAATAAACTACTAATAATCTCCTATTAAAAAAAATACACTACTAATAATGATACATAAACACATACTCTGTACTTTCATATCTCATGTCTAACTCTTGCTCTACATTGCTCTGTTGGTTATAATCTTCCACTTTTTCAAGAACTCTAATAACATCTATGTACAAAGAGCGTTTCGCCAAATTTATGAATAGCTCTATACTTAGTATTCATAAATTTGATTCATGATGCCTTAACCCTTAAGGCCTAAAAAAATTGGATTTTCGGTGAGATTAAATAAACAAAAAAACCAAGTTTTCGCCTTATGGGATAAAATTCATACCTTGTACAATTATTTGTAGCTTTGACGGGTTTCCTAAATCACAGAAATTAAAAATTGATCAGTTCTCAAAATTTAAAGTTAACAACGAATATTCTCGTATAAAAATCAGCAATGCCTAGAGGAGGATCACAATTTATTATTATTAGCCAAAAATATTTAAAAGTATTTGCTAAAAGCCTAAAGTGTCGGATTGCACTAAAAATCTTGATAAATATAAACTAAAATTGTTAATTTTTTATTTTATTTTTTTATAAAAATATATTCATACGAATATAATAATAACTTAATTTTAATTCACTATAGTCATCTCAAATAATAGATGCGATTCTATCAAATTAACCTGATATAATAATTAAAGATAGTTGACAATTTAACTTATTTAACTAAAATTGCTTAATAAAATCTTATCTACAGCCTAGGTACCTATTTTTAGGTCAGAGTAATCAGACAAGAGTCAACTTTATTTTTCTTACCACACTTGGGGCTGAGCAGAATATAGTACCCGCCATGCTCACAGACGGCGGGTTCCGGATCCCAACAGGTAATATTTTGGTAGATTTTGTTGAACGAGCAAAGCTTCTGCATCCCGCATTTCTCTTCACAAGTTAAGTGCAGCATCCAAGAAAGATAAAATCCGTAGCTGAGTTCCCTATGGATTTCATAGTAGGACATGTTCTGTTGGATAAATTCTGAATCATACCATAATAATCTAGGTGGAACAAGAAATGATGAGGGTGAAATCAGCTTCACACGGCAATCATCTCTTAATTCACCTACCGCCAAGTCTCCAAGAACAGCATAAACATTATCCTTGCTAATGCAAGGTGCAGTGTCCACGTATCGTGGATCGTCCCTCACCGGATTGCTGCACTTCAAGAAAACCACATGCTCGAACATTCTTACTTCCCTGAACTCCTTCGTGGAGCCACTTAAGAAAACGCGATCCTGAGTTATTGTTTCCAAATTCCCCCCGACTAAATAATTAGTATAGCCAGTGAAATTGTAACTGGATAGAGAATAGCGAGGAAGGGTAGAACAGTCATTCTCTGAGATGGCTGGATCTACAAGGCGGATGGTGAAGTTGTTGTAGTTGATTGCCTCAACACGGTAGCTTCTACCGTGGAAAAGTTGTAAGAGGGTGATGTTATTTTCACAGGTCAACTCGTACCCTGGATGGCCGCAGTTTGCGGGGTCGTCCTTCAGCCGGAAAGGATGCGTTATGTTGGTAAGCTTGCCGCAGGATGAAGGGACACATGTTCTGTTATGATCATCTGCTATGCAAGTTTGTTGTGGTAGCACAAACGTGATAATTAGGAGAAGAAACTTTAAAAGGGAGAAGGACAAACCTTCCCTACTGCTCATGACTGATCATGAATTAGCAATTTGTTAATGGTTGTTATTGTGAGACCCTAAGCATTCATCACAAATTTAGTGAGGACCAAACTGTTTTAACACTGACTTAGCTTGGAGTAGTTTTTGGGCTGCAAACTGATGCGGAAATATTTATGTAAAGGAACATCCAAAATTAAAAACGTTATCATCCACGTAATATAAAAGTTATCATTCATAATTACTCATTGATTTCTATTGGATCTGAAGCGAATGTTTCCTGTACTTTTCTAATATAGGTAACATTTAGAGTTTGGATTTTGGATTAAGAATTTATAATTTAAGTTCTAGAATTTAAAATAATTTAAAATAGTTTATCAATTTACTTGACAAAAAATTGATTATCTAGCGTAAGTCTTACGTAAAAGTATGCTGTCCAACTCCAACATTTAATGCCAGAGTAGTAGATAGTAGACTTTATATTAGTCAATGAGTTCACACACAAAATAGAGGGACATAAAGAATTCAAGTAATTTCTCAAACTCACAATAACTACTAACGACGATGGCAGAACTATTCCTCCTGCTGCTGCTTCTGAGTTTGAATCTCATCAACATTGGAATTAGCCACGATGATCCTGTTCAATGTCCGGTCCGTCTGTACTGTAAACAAAACGAATCCAATATTCTTGAGCTCCCCGGCGTTCCATCCTCCGTAAAACTTCCCGTAGGTCGCATTAATTTCAAATTAACAACCTTAGAAGTGAATGCCAGCGGAATTTGCTTGACAGACCTCTTTCTTAGACTCAATTATTCATCATTCTTTCCTTTCCGATACATAGGAACAGATTTTGATTTGGCAGGTACTAGTTATGATGATGACCACTACTCACTTGAACCAAGAAACATTACTTTCTTTCGTTACCCTCCATCTCTATACATGGTAGATTGCCGGATTCAAGTGGCTGAGGATGACGATGGCATCATCGACTTGAACCTGGTATACTGCACTAAACTGTCTCGTAAGATTTTGCCAATACCAGCAAAGTTTATACGGGAAGAAGGTTCATTCTACTTGGTATGGTCCAAAACAAATTTGCGTAGTGAATGCTTAGTTGGTTGCAACAAATCCAACAAGGGGACTCAATACTATGAATCAATTCTTTTACCTATTACAGGTCAGACAAACTTGGACTAACACTAGCTATCCCTATGTTGATCCTCGTAGATTATCATTTATGTTTGAATAGATACCCTGTTGATTCAAAAATATTTTATTAATTTAGTTTTAAAATTTTCATTCTTTACATGTATTAATTTGTATGTACAAAATTGAATTTTTGCTCCACCCACCAAACCTGTATTGAAAAAGAATGTTCAATGCAGGTGCAATTATCCTTTTGTCAATCTTGGCTGCCCTGTACCATATATATTGCTATCATAGAAACAAAGGCGAAGATCAGCAAAGAGTTGAAACTTTTTTGAAGGACTACGAGGCATTAAACCCTACGAGATTCTCTCATGCTGATATCAAGAGAATCACAAGGCAATTCAAGGACAAGTTAGGTGAAGGAGCTCACGGAGCCGTTTACAAGGGTAAATTGTCCAATCAAATCCTTGTTGCTGTCAAGATTCTCAATACCACAGAAGGAGATGGGAAAGAATTCATAAATGAAGTGGGAACTATGGCTAAAATCCACCATGTCAATGTGGTTCGCTTGCTTGGCTACTGCGCAGACGGATCTCACCGTGCTTTAGTTTATCACTTCTTCCCCAAAGGTAATCTGCAAAGCTTCTTGGCTTTACCAAGCAACAAGGAAAGCTTCCTCGGATGGAACAAGATGCATCAGATTGCTCTGGGCACAGCCAAAGGGATTGAATATCTTCACCAAGGTTGTGATCAAAGAATTCTTCACTTTGACATTAATCCTCACAATGTCTTGTTAGACGAAAGCTTCACTCCAAAAATCTCTGACTTCGGTTTGGCTAAATTATGCCCAAAGAATCGAAGTACAGTGTCCATGACTGCAGCTCGGGGAACTTTAGGGTACATGGCGCCAGAAGTTTTTTCAAGAAATTTCGGCAATGTATCTTACAAATCTGATATCTACAGCTACGGAATGTTACTGCTTGAGATGGTTGGTGGAAGAAAAAATACAAATTCCAGTGAAGAAACTTTTCAAGTTCTATATCCAAATTGGATACATAGTTTGCTTGAAGGAGATGACACATATATTCCAATTGACGATGATGGAGATTTTAGAATTGCAAAGAAACTTGCAATAGTGGGACTCTGGTGCATCCAGTGGCACCCGGTGCACCGTCCCTCCATGAAAAGTGTAGTTCAAATGCTTGAAGGAGGAGAAGACAAACTGAAAGTGCCGCCGAATCCTTTTGAATCTGCAGCTGCCAATAGCTCAAGTGCAATTATTCCAGCAAGATGCTTGAATTTGGAATTGGAAGTGATTCCAGAAACAGATTAGTTTGATTCAACATATTATTTTCCTTCTATATATGGTGAACAATAACTCATTACTATGTACTTGTAGGAATTTGTTTACTATGTTTTGTGATTTTAGAATCTTCTTTGGAGGTGTATTAGTAACTTCTTTAAAACAATGCTACATGGCTAACAGATTTTTTTAATTTTGATCAATAATTAAAAACATGGAGTTTGAGTTGCTACCATATCTACTTGTTAAAATTAATTAAAATTGCTAGCCACCTAACTTTTCTCATATAATAAAATAGTGGGATGTTAATGGGGAGAAGAAAACGGACTTGAGATGCTTAAGGATAAATGCAATGCTATCAAGGATTAGCTACACGATATAAAATTGAAAAATAAACAAGCTGCAACTTCAGTTCGACCAAAGGATGCAAAATAGGTACAATGAACATAAAATGCATGGAGTATATCACTCTGTTTTGATGTTAGAGTTCATGTTATAAATATTGTATGGTTGTTGATTGTATTTGTTTCTTGTTTTAACTTGTATGTTAAAATTTGTTTGGTTGTTGTAGGGTTGTTCATCATCGAAAAAAAAAAAGGTTGTTAAAGTTATTAGCATCAGTTTGGATTAGTTTCGTGAAAAGAAAAAACTACGTAAATGGTAGTAGGATAGTATATGCCTTTTGCTGCAAATTTCCAACGAATATAACTTAATTTTATTTTCTTTTGGAGATTATAAAATTTTTATTCCATCTTTCTTGGGCGATGCTACTAGCATACATTAAAATTTAACTACTAACCGTGAACCATAATTTCAAAGGTTCGCATATGAATGTCTTAGACTTATCTCTATACAGTCAATTCAATTCTTAAACATGGTGATCAAGGGACGTGGTTTTAGGGTTAGCTCTCGACTATAAATATAGGAAAAGTTATTCGGTACAAATCTAAATTCATATAAATATAAAAGATTTTCTTATAATAAAAATTTTATACCTTACATCTCAAAAAAATTAAAGTAATATACAGATGTAGACCCATACCCACACATTTTTCTAATAAAACCTATATTTTTATCATTTATATCTGTATAAATCACCTAAATATAGGTAATGATGAAACTTAAAAGACCCTCTCTTATTGGTTTGAAAATTTCAAAATTTATGACTCGATGAGAATAGTTCTCTACTTATAATAAATGATATGATTATGACCTACACTCACCAAGTCACCATGTTATGACCTGGAAAGTCTGTAGTGATTTTTTGGAGAGAGAAAGAAACAAATAAGCAAAGATCGTTTGAAGTGTATTTAGGTTGTAATAAGAATATTTGTTCCTAAAATTATAAGTTTCATAGGCAATTTCTTAATTAATTTCTACCCCAAATTACACGTTCGGAAATTCTTGTCCATGTGTTCTATAATTATTATCATTTTCTTTTTCTGTAGTTACATCCTTTTCTTCCTTAAATCATAATGTCTTAGTACGTTGAATGTCTTTATTAAGAATTGAGAACTTTTTTAAATTTATACACATATTTTTATAGTAAAACTAACTTATTTTTAAATTTATTATTTTAAAAATTATCTAAATATTTAAATATAATTAGATAACCACGTAAAATTCTTTATAATATTAGTGTATCAAAATAAAATCTATTTATAAAATAAAAAGTAGTAAAAATTATTAAAATTTATATACAATTTCTTACATAGATTCTAGTCCAAATTACGCTTTACAAAATTCTTTTCTCAATATGAAAATATGTCCCATAATCATATCAAGAATTAGTCTAATTCTTAGGTTAGGCGATTGGATGACCTAATATTATATTTGATGATTAAATTTATGATTTGATAAATAAAATCAAATGGAATTTAGCAGTGTTACAAAATTAGTATAATATATTACTTTTAACTAATACTTAGTCAATAATATTTAAAAATATTAACTAAAAATTAAATATGGTGTTAGAGTGAATTAAGAATATTAGACAGTTAATTAGAAGTATTAATGAATATAAATTAAAGGGCAAGTTACGTGAATAAAATAATTGACTTCGTTATTTATCCGATTACACCATTCATTTCCAAATGATGCAATTGCATCAAAGCACAATTATATGGAAATCGCATCAAAGCACAATTATATGGAAACCGTGGCAGCCAGGTGGGTTTTATGAGAAAAGTTGGAGGCTGCCACGGTTTCTTCAATTTTTGCAAATTAGTGAACCAAAACCGTGGCAGGGTGCCAAGGTTTTTGGTAAAGCTACACCCTGCCACGGTTCTTGAAGAAATGGTGCAACGAAATTGTGTATAAATACCAGTGTGTATCATTAGCTGAGATAGTGAGAAAGAGGGTATGGAAGGAGATGAGAGTTTTGTTGTCCTTGTTCACCACCATGGAAAAATTAAACACAAAAGTAGAGAGGGTGTTAAATTTACTGATAAGAGTCCAAGTAATATATTTCTGACATCGAGAACAACGTTATCTGAGCTGCAACGCATTATTATTAGGAAGCTTGGGTTGGATAGTAGGAAGCGGGTCAGGATATATTATCGGATTCCGATTTCCGTTGTGGCGCAGGGCGTGAAATATGGCTGTCTTGCGATTGAAGGGGATGATGATTTGCAAATTGTGTTTCATTGCCGAAGACAGTTTCCAGAGGTTCGAACGACGGAGCTCTTTGTGGAAGTAGCTGATTCGCTTGCAAGCTCCAGTGGATCCGCTCCCCATCCTCGACCCGTAAATGCCAGTGGCCCGTCTGGATCTAGGCATCAAGCTGAGATAGATGCTCTTCAGGTTGCTTCTCCGTCGTTTGATTTTAACCTACAATCGGAAGCGGCGATAGGTGGGACTGAGCTAGAGGACTACAGTCGTTTTGGGGTGCCAGAACCCAATGAAGCAATACTGCCGCCGGTGTCGCTTCCGGCCTTTGAGGGAGTGCCAGAACCAGATCCTCAGGTCGAAGAGGCCTTGAGAGCTGATGATTCCGATGTGGAGCCTGAG
>JASCZI010182158.1:7885-24099 GCA_036250425.1 Stylosanthes scabra
CCAGTTAAATCACACTATCATTTTCATAACTTGCGTGTTCAAACATTGTTGTAATTTATAAAAGGTAATTAACAAAGTGGTTTTACTTGTGTCTATATAATATTAATAAAATTATAATTAATGTTCCAAAGTAATTTAGGATTATCTCCTAGAAATGGAATATAATTTTTTATAACAATTGAGACTCAAGGTTAAAATGAATCTCTTTCCTTGAGTTAGCATCTCTAACTCTAAAATTAGAAATAGATAACATATTTTGGAATTGTGTTAAATCCTATAATTTTAGTGTTTGAAAAGAAAATCTAGATAAATCTTAATAGAATCGTGCGAGATATATCTAATTATCTAGATTATATTTTTTTATTCACACAACTAATTAATTGAAGAGAAATATTCTTAGATCGACTATATAATTTTAAGATATTTTTGGATCGGTTATGACTCCGATTCTAATCAGAGAAATAGACCTTAACAATAATACGAGTTATTAAAAATATAAATAACTTTTAACTATATTATTACTAAAAAATTGAAAAAATAAAATATTTTGGTTAGTATAAAATTTGATTCAAATTTTAATATTAATTTTAGACATGAACCACAATCATAAAACTGTTAAAGAAAAAAGTGTAAATATTCTTTTTATAGTGAAATCTTTTCAAGTATATATCTTTCTCCCCCAATTTTAACTGAAAAAATTTCTCATTCAAAAGATATAACAGAAAAACTTATCTCACATACTATTTTTATTTTTATTTTTTTGAGAAAATTCAAAATAGAAAAAATGGAATATTATCTGTCATATAAGAGAGTGAGTTGCATTCCAAGTTGGAGTCTTATCTGTCATCATCATCACTTCCCTCACCAAAAAAAAAAAAAAAAAGAAGAAGAAAAGGGATTCATTCATTCGCATTCCATTCATTCTTCCTCAAATTTCTGTTTCTGTTTTGTATTGCACACACCAAAGCGAAACAGAAACAGAAAAGAGAACGCTTTTTTTCTATTTTCCCCACACTTTATAACTCAATTCCCCACACTTTTTCTCTCTAATTCGCCGATCCTCCAAGGTGAGAACTTTTCAAATACCCGCTTCTCCTTTTTCGTTCTATTAGCTCTTGAATCATACAACATAGCTTGATTTTCATGAATTTCGACGTGGGGTTCTCTAGATTTTCTTAAATTTCCATGCTTTTTGTTCCTTCGCGTTGGTTTACCTATGCTGTATATATATAGATCCGTGATTTTGAATTGCCTTGAATTATCATAAATTCATAACCTAACCACCTTGAATTTTGGGAATTTCAAATTTTTTTTTTTTTTTAAATTCACGGGCTAGATTCTGTTTTGGTTTTGGAATTGCTCTGTTTTGGATTCTCTGACATGTTTTCTATGTGATGAAACTGGATTGGGGAGGAGGGAGGGGGACCATGGATCCGTGTTTAAATCATTGGAAAAGTCAATTTTATAGATCAGTGGCACTTGGTTGGATGAGAGTATTTTTTTTTTTTTTTTTTTTAATGTGGTTCTGAGAATTTGTGTCAGATTTGAAGGTGCTTAATTGATTGATTGAGCTACTTTAGTACAAGGAGTAAGTGTTAGTTATGAGTTTTGGTTGCAATTAGAATTCATGAAGTGGAATCTGAGGGCCTTTCACAAACGTTTAGAAGGATTTAGGGAGTTTCAGGCAGTTGGAGGTTTAGAAAGTGAATAGTTATACTTCAGTTTTCAAGTTTCTATTGAAGACTAGCTAAATTTTGCAGGCTTTTTATTTCGTTGCAAGCATGAGTTCCGTTGTAGGGTTCGAAAGTTATTTATATACACGTATTGCTGGCTTTTTTTCTTTTCGCTTCATATGATATTAGTTCTAAACTTCGGTTTTCACCTGTTTTGTGCTGTAATTCCTGACTTTCATATTGCAGCCTTAATATGTATGTATGTATGTACATGTGTGGATTTGAGAGAACTTCCCTTGCAGTGCAAAATGTGATTGATTGAATGTGGTTTGAAGGGAAAGGAAGAAAGCAATACATAACTTTCTATCCTTGAGTGTTGGTTGGGGGTGTGTCTCGTGTGATGTAATTAGTAATTTGAAGTTATGTTTTAATACAAGATAGAGCACAGATCTTTTATTTTTAATTGGTGTTTCGTGTTTGGTTATTTTCTTTATATGTTTTTTCTTCTAATTCTGAAATTGGATATTGTTCCCCAGTGGTCCCAAATTAAGAGATCTTGGCGTTTGGATTGATTAGCTGAACTTGGAAATGGTTAAAAGGTTCGCTTGCCCTACACCCACCAATGATTTTATTAGGAAAGAACTAAAATAAATATCTAACTGATTTCTTTTTGGAACAGTTATGGAGTATTTTGATTTACAACTTGGAGAGATATCATGTTGCAGTGCATAGAGGGATTGAGGCATCTATTTGCTCCCCTTTTACGATGTTGTGACCTTGATATATATAAACAGTCAAGAGGCCTCGACGATCCTGAAGTCCTTGCAAGGGAGACAGTGTGTATGCATCAAACTTACTATATGATTCTGATGCATTTTCTGTTACTTCTGTCGTGTTACGGATGGATGAATCCTGATTTGGATACATGCTTATAAAATCCTGTATCTCGTGTTATTCCCTTTAGATTTTGGAAATATCTATATCTAGTTTGTGTTTCTTTTTTATATTATATGTCATGCTACTACTCATGAATGAATACGCATTGGTTGGACCGGCGATAATTGATGACTATTTTTCTGCCACTGTATGCAGTTAGCGTAAGTGAAATCGAAGCACTTTATGAACTCTTTAAAAAGATCAGCAGTGCTGTGATTGACGATGGGCTGATTAACAAGGTTAGTTCCTCTTTCCTTTGACAACTTGTGCCTTGCGCATTCAATTATGTCAATTGAACTTTTTGTCAATTGAACTTTTTGCATCTATCCTTTTTTATGAATGAAAAAAATGTTTTACTGACCATTCTACCATAATATTAATACACATATATCATTTGCAGGAAGAGTTCCAATTGGCATTATTCAAGACGAATAAAAAAGAGAGTTTATTTGCTGATCGGGTATTGCTTACTTCTTTTCTTTTGTTTCTAACTTCTTGAACGTGAAGATCTGTTTCTTTGATCTAAATATCTTTAGTATCTCATATGATCTTCTCATTTTATACTCTCTTAGGTATTTGATTTGTTTGACACAAAGCACAATGGGATACTTGGTTTCGAAGAGTTTGCTCGTGCTCTTTCAGTTTTCCATCCAAATGCCCCTATCGATGATAAGATTGAATGTATGTTCGAAATTCTTAATCATCATTTTAGGACTGAATTTTTTATCACTCTTCTTTTAGAATTAAGTAGGATGTACAATTCAAATCAATCCTTTCATTTTTAATAAACAAAAAAACTAAAACCTTATGATATATTGTTTCAGTTTCCTTTCAATTGTATGATCTCAAGCAGCAGGGTTTTATCGAAAGGCAAGAGGTAACAGTCTTCTTAGATTCGATTCTCTTAAAAAGTTTTTTTTGCTCGTTGATTTGGGACAATCCTGATTTTAATATGGTTTTCTTCCCCTTTAAAGGTGAAGCAAATGGTAGTTGCTACACTTGCTGAATCTGGCATGAACCTATCAGATGATGTCATAGAGAGTATAATCGACAAGGTGCACCCTCACGCCCGTCTCTCTTTTTCGCTTTCATTTTTTATTTTTTTATTTTTTTTCAATTTTTTGGGCACAAGCCACCCCATTCAACATTAAATTTTGGATGAATGTCTTCAGACTTTTGAGGAAGCTGATACAAAGCACGACGGCAAGATCGACAAAGAGGAGTGGAGAAGCCTTGTTTTGCGACATCCATCACTTCTGAAAAACATGACCCTTCAATATCTCAAGTAATTTTCTAAATTATGATATCTTCTCCTCTCTATATGCAATGCACTCTCCAAATGTGTCTGCCTCTAAAATTCAAGAGAAAAATAATGTACAATTAGGAAAGAAAGCATGTTACTTGATCACTAAAAGTCTAAAACCCTTTAACAGTTTCTTAATATGTTTTGAGAACAGTAACATAAAATTGAATTTGCTGAGAACTTTTGAACACTTTGAAAAGATGTATGGTTTTTACAATGATGATGATTATGGTGTGTATGATGATGAGCAGGGATATCACCACAACATTCCCAAGCTTTGTGTTCCATTCACAAGTAGATGATACCTGAGGAGGGCTGAGGCTTCAAAGCAAGAAAGAACATTCAAAATCAAATGTACACTTTCTCCCACGGTTTCTCACCTCTTATGTAAAAAAGGGATATGTCAGAGATTTGCTTCATTATTATTATGCCTTTGAAGAAGAAGATAATTTTGTTTTGTTGATTCATGTTCAGCTTATTATTATTATTATTATTATTATTATTATTATTATTTTTGGTGATGTTAAACTCTCAAATTTGATTTATTTATTTATTATTGCTTGAAATTTGCCAACACTTTTTTTTTTTTTTCTCATTACCTCAATTAGTGATGTGTTTGTGCATATATATAATAATATCGGGTCCTGGAAAATCTATTACCACTTGCTTTGACCAATCATTTTTCCAAATTCCCAGTATTTTAAAACAAATGAGCCAAAGGGCTGCATTATTATGAGATGAAATTTTAAAATGGGTAAAATGTAAGATAACAAAAATATCATTCCTATTTTGATAATGTTATTCTTTTTTATTATAAATTTATACAATTACACAATGCAAAATATCATTTGAGGAATGATATTATAAAAAATGACTAACAGTATCATTTCCCAAAATGTAATATTGGAGGCGATCCGATTTTTATTTCTTCTTTCAGAATTTCACTTACAAGTGCCTTCAATATAGAAAGGTTTTAATGAAATAACAAAAATTAAATTTTTATATGTTTCTATAGCACAGTAGTTGTTTCACTCTTTTTTTTTTTTTTTTAACAATTTCTACCACAAATAACCTCGTTATCATTAGCAAGGTTTAGTTTTTTTAATCATTCAATATACTTTTTAAGTAAGATAGTAACATAATTGAATAGCATAAATTTATCCCATTCACTTAATCAGTTGAAACTACACCAATTTCTCTTGAACCTTACGTTATGAGGCTAATATTATGTTTCTTCATCCCCATGGTGAATGCCACCAAATATTTTAGTTCCCAAACGAGAAGGTATCTAGATAAAATATCGCACCTAAGCTGTCGGCGTTAGAAAATCAATATGTAACAAACAAATGAACGATTCAATTTATATGCAAACTTAGAACCATTGCCTCATTTTTAAACTAACTTGTTTTCAAATAAAACAATTTTGATAAAAATTAAAAAATAACCAAACCCTATTTTTAAGTTTTTATAAATAGAAGAGGCTTGTGGCACACCTCCTTTCGTTGTAATTAACCCATTATTTGGAACAAAAATACGTCATAGCTGTTTTTTCTTTTTCGTTTACCAAATGCAAATAGAAAGCTACGAGCATAACTAATCGAAAGCAATAATTGAACCCAAAAATTTGACCCAAAAAAATTAGGATACGGTGCTAGATGGTGTTCAGAAGCACCTAATAGAAAAGTGTTTGGAGACTTGCACCTAACTAGTCAACAATTAAACTTTAAAAACAAAACAGTAAAACAAAAAGAGAACCAGAATTCATCTATAATAATCTAGAAAGGAAATTGTGTGAGCGAGAAATTTAATCAACCTCCTCCATCTTGCTACCCTCGGCATCAGCATCAACGTCCTCAAGAGGAGGCATGTCTGCATCTGCTTCACCAGCATCCTCGTCAATGCTGAGTCCAAGCTTGAGCATCCTGTGAATCCTGTTTCCGAATGTGTTGGGGTCGTCAAGGCTGAACCCTGATGTTAGCAGAGCAGTCTCAAACAGCAACAGCACAAGATCCTTCACTGACTTATCATTCTTGTCAGCATCTGCTCTCTTCCTCAACTCCTCCATTATTGGGTTCTCAGGGTTGATCTCCATCGTCTTCTTGCTCGACATATAACCTGCCATGCTGCTATCCCTCAATGCCTGTGCTTTCATGATTCTTTCCATGTTTGCTGTCCAACCGTATTCCCCGGTCACAAGACAGCAAGGGGAATCAACAACACGGTCGGAGACCACTACTTTCTCAACTTTGTCACCCAACACATCCTTGATCACCTTGCACAGACCATCAAATTTCTCCTTCAGTTCTTCCTTTCTCTTCTTCTCGTCTTCACTCTCATCAAGCTTCAAACCTTCCTTGGTAGCAGAGACCAGCTTCTTACCCTCAAATTCCTTGAGCTGACCAACTGCATATTCGTCAATGGCATCAACCATGTAAAGCACCTCATAACCCTTCTTCTTGAGCTTCTCCAGGAAAGGTGAATTCTCAACAGCTTTCTTGCTTTCACCAGTGATGTAGTAGATGTCATTCTGTCCTTCCTTCATCCTGGTCACATAGTCCTTGAGGCTGGTCATCTCATCACCACTCTTAGTCGAATGGTACCTGAGCAATTCAGCCAGCTTAGTCTTGTTCTGGGAATCTTCATGGATGCCGAGCTTCAAGTTCTTTGAGAAAGCCTCATAGAACTTGTTATAGTCCTCCTTGTTCTCAGCGATCTCAAAGAAGAGCTCAACACACTTCTTCACGAGGTTCTTTCTGATGACCTTGAGGATCTTGTTCTGCTGGAGCATTTCTCTGGAGATGTTAAGAGGAAGATCCTCAGAATCCACAATACCCTTAACAAAGCTAAGGTATTCGGGCATCAACTCCTCACAGTTGTCCATGATGAACACTCGGCGGACATAAAGCTTGATGTTGTTAGGCTTCTTCCTTGTATCAAAGAGGTCAAAAGGTGCCCTCTTGGGTACAAAGAGGATAGCCTTAAACTCGAGCTGACCCTCAACAGAGAAGTGCTTCACATTCAAATGCTCTTCCCAATCATTGGTGAGACTCTTGTAGAATGCAGCATACTCTTCCTTTGTGATCTCCTCCGGCTTCCTCATCCAGATAGGCTTCTGCTTGTTCACCAAAGACCACTCATGTGAGACTTCCTTAATCTTCTTCTTTTTCTTTTCCTTCTCCTCCTTTTCTTCTTCAACATCCTCAACTTTACCCTCCTCCTCTTCCTTCTTCTCTTCCTCATCCTCATCATCTGAGATCTCCTTCTCAGTAGTCTTCTCAATCCAAAGAGAGATTGGGTAGCTGATGAATTCAGAATGCTTCTTAATCAAATCCTTCAAGCGTCGCTCCTCAAGATACTCAAGCTGATCCTCCTTGAGGTGCAGAGTAATCTTGGTTCCCCTGCCAAGATTCTCACCAGATGTATCCCTTGTTACAGTGAATGAACCACCGGCTTGGGATTCCCACACATACTGCTCATCATCGTTATGCTTTGTGGTAACGATAACCTTCTCAGCCACCAAATAAGCAGAGTAGAACCCAACACCAAACTGTCCTATCATGCTCACATCAGCACCGGCAGCCAAGGCTTCCATGAATTCCTTGGTTCCGGACCTTGCAATAGTACCCAAGTTGTTCACCAAATCTGTAAAACGCAAAGCACAGAACCATTAGAGAATATTGATAGTGGGGCAACACATGCAAATTCACCTTTAACTGAGAAAATTTCTGATATCTTACCAGCCTTGGTCATGCCAATGCCACTGTCAATGATTGTTAATGTGTTGTTAGTCTTGTCAGGAATGATGTGAATGAACAACTCAGGTTGAGCATCGAGCTTGCTCTTGTCCGTCAAGCTCTCGAATCGGATCTTATCCAAAGCCTACATATAACGATTAAAAAATTGCAAGACTCGGATTAATTCCACATTATACAACAAATTGATCCTATATATAAATCTTGCAAGCCTAATCGCCCAATTTGAAATCACAGATTGAAAAAACCTTTTCCATGGTCACAGTAGTAAACTAAAAAAAAACGACGTCCTAAACAGTAACCCTAACAAACTACCACAATATGAATTATAAACTTAAAATACTCTGCAACAATAGCAGTTCAGCTAATAGGTAACCTGATACTAAATCTAGAAATCGCAATGAAATCATTTCTAAAATCCTCGTAGAGATTTATCAACAAGCAAATACACCGATCAAGATATAAGATATGAAATCAACTACAAAAGCGTTAAAACGTAACCATCGCAAACACAGCACTATAATCAAAATCATAATTTAATTTAAAAAATAAAACTAGATCCAGGTCAACAGCTAACGAAAAAGGTAAAAAGCGAGTGAATGAGAGAAAAGCTTACATCAGAAGAATTGCTGATGAGCTCACGAAGGAAGATCTCCTTGTTGCTGTAGAAAGTGTTGATGATGAGACTTAGGAGCTGGTTGATCTCAGCCTGGAAGGCAAACGTCTCAGTCTCCGCCATTGGAACTTGGAAGAAGAGAGAAAAAAAGAAGAGTTAGGGTTTTGAGAGGTGAAATAAGCGAAGAAGAAAGCGTAGTTGGTTGATGCAGAGAAAGAGTGAGGGAGTGAGGGAGGTATAAGAAGGGTTAGCGTAAAGGGGTTCTAGATCCTTCTATTTTACAGACTAAATAATCCGAATTCTACGGACCCCACAACCACAACTATACGAGTGAGTCCAATTTTATTTTGGGAGCTTCATTCGCAACCGTTGACTTGGTCTTTCTTTATTTCCAGCCGTTCCTTCAATTGTTTATTTTTGGTTACTTTCATAGTGTTTCCATTATATAATTTTCTTTTAGAAATTTCTAGAACTTTTCTCCCGGGTAAATTACCATATTTTTTTTTTAAGTGTTTTTTTTATATATATTTTAAAAAAACTTGAAAATATTTACCTTCATTATTCTTTTTTACATATTTAATATATATATATAAAAATTCATACAAAATTACCCATCAAATTTTTGTTTAGTTTAAATTTTCTTTTTGTAAACCAGCTTATGATAATTAGTAGATTAATAATTAATAAAATACTCATTATAAATGGGTTAATTATTGTTTAATTAATTGTAAAATTTGGTAAAGAGATAGGTGTAAATGTAATCGTAGTAGTAGTTAATGGAGGTTGGTAACTGCTAACAGGTAAATTAGGAAGAGGAAGAGGAAGCAGCAGAGCACAAGAAAAATGGAGTAGCTTTATTTTCTTCCATTTTCAGCTCTAACTACCAGTTAGTTAGATAGTTAGGCACCGATCCGATTGAAAAACTAATAGGGTGTTTTAGTTCATATAGTCGGTTTTGGATTCGGATTCGGATCCGGATCCACAGCAAGGAAAAATGGAAGGGTGGTTCTCTTCGCGGAGTGCCACTGATGACCAGCTCAAAACGGCGTCGTCTTCTTCCTCTTCTTCTTCTCTGCTAGCTGATTGGAATTCCTACGCTTCCTCTCAGCCTCAGTCTCAGTCTCAAGGTCTAATCGCATCCTTCGATCTAGAATCTGCCGTTCGATCTGCTAACGAAAGCGTTTCCGGCACCTTCAACGTGTAAGATTCATCATTTTCCTTCTAATTATTACTCGCTTGTTCAATCAATTTCATTTTATGCTTCATGAGATCTGCCTCCTTGGTTTGTTTTTGCTAATTAAGACTTAAGACTCAAGAAGCCATGTTGATTTAGCTTAGGTAAGCTTGTAGACTTATTAGGGTTTCAACTTTCAAGGCTGATTACATTAATCATTAGTTTTAGTTGTAGCGGCACTAGTTTTGGTAGGAGGGTATTCTAGGCCCGGCAGGCTCAGACTAATCCCTTGCGCCTTATCGAGTGCCTCTTTCGAGGGGTTTGACGTGGTCACATCCCTTTTTACATACATGCCGCTCTCAAACCCGTGACTATACACTTAAACAACCAAGGCCACTTACCACTTATGCTAGGGGATGTAGTTGTAGTGGCACTAGTTAATGGGATGAAAAATGTATTTAGGATCAAGACATTTCCAAGATTAGTGAACTTGCATCATGATTCTAGCAGATTTGTGATTGTGAGCTTGCTTGTCATACCACAAAATCTTACAACTTCAAAATCTAAGGGGCTTTGGCTTGTAAAATCTTGTGATCTTACATTGGTTTTGACAACATTATTTGCTTATGTATGTTTCTCATATAAAAATCATAAATATTTTTTCTTTTGGCATGCCTTGTATGGTGATCATGCCAAAAGGCTATCAATAATATTGTGGTTGTCTGATTATGCATATAATCAGTATCAGTATGTATTGTTAGTATAACTATTCTAAATTCTAATGCAATTTTTATGTGAAAAACTCTGTTCTTTTCTGCCTTATCTAATTGTAGCAGAGAAGTCATTGTTGACTTCTTTTGATTTTCTCTGCTTGATAGTATAATTTGCTATCGGTAGGTAAAATTTTGACTAAAATGTTTTCTTTTAATGGATTTATGTGTTGTGGCAAAAGATTGTGTTGAACAGAAGCCTTCTATATAACTCATGTTGCAAAATACTAACAACTTTTGCCTGAATTATATGTTCTCATGTTGTTAACCAATTCGTCCCTAATATATTGTCTAGGGTTTCTAAAGGTGTGAGAGACATACCTGGCAACCTCCAGTCAGCCACTAATAGTCTTCCCTCTGGGAAAGCACTGGTGTATTTTAGTTTGCTTCTGGCGTCCGGCGTCTTCTTTGTCTTCATTGCATTCACCTTGTTCCTTCCAATGATGGTGGTTATGCCTCAAAAGTTTGCCTTATGCTTTACTCTAGGGTGTGGATTTATTATTGGATCGTTCTTTGCTCTCAAAGGTCCAAAGAATCAGCTCACTCACATGTTTTCCAAGGAGGTAACTAACCGGAATTTTGTCATGTTTTTGTTCACGGTTACAATTTAACTTTACCTATCATTACAACATTCTTTGGGTGCTTGGGTTTGACAGTTGACACATCCTTTTTATCTCATTTCAGAGGCTCCCTTTTACCTTGGGTTTTATATGCAGTATGTTTGGTACCATATACGTATCAATGGTGCTACACAGCTATATTCTTTCCGTTGTGTTCTCTGTGATACAGGTATCAGTTTTTCGTTCCGTGTCGCTAAGATGTTTCTTTGTTGCTTGCTTCGCCCTGTGTGTATAGTAATTTGTTGTTTCTGCTGGTCTAAAGTAAGCTATCTTGCATTGAAATAGATATTTTGATTATACTTGCAGGTTCTCTCACTTGGGTATTATTGTATATCATATTTTCCTGGTGGCTCTGCTGGAATTAGATTCTTAACTTCTTCCCTTACCTCACGAATTTCTGCATGTTTTGGGAGTTGATTTCTCTTTGTTAATGGTGGATGAGATCCTTTCATATCTATGTCGATATTTCAGCTGAAGTTCTAAACTGACTGATGAAGCATCATTCAACTCTTCTAAGCAATGTTTGTTGCAACTTCTGAATGAAAAATTCGGTTTAAGGAAGTCCATTGCATTCTTCATATTTCTTTATCCTTCCCAAAAGTGTAGAAAATATAGCTTTTGGTCATATGAGAATCTATTATTTGGACATTTATTTCTTCTTTTTTTCTACATTTATCTTTTTTGGTGTATTAACTATCACATAATCGTCTGTAAACTAAACTATTTTGCTAAATTTTTTTAAAATCGTCTGGAAGAATTTTGTAATGAATTATTGAATTTTTTCAATTCTTTTTTTTTTCTTTCTTTTTCCTTAGTAGTTTTTTATTTTTTGGGTATTTTACCAATGATCTTCAAAATATTGGACATGAACTAGTTTCTTCAAGAGGCCCAATATCCTATCCAATTAAAAGTGTGAGCCATAAACCCAGTCCAAAAAGAGACCCATAAACAAAAGCAAAAGCTCTTCCCTTGCTATAAAAGAACTTTCTAGACTCTAGTATTCTATTCTCCATGAAGCAAAACATTAAACCTAAATAACATCAAGACCAAAAAAAAAAAAAAGACTAAATAACATAAACCTTTTGACCTGGTTATTATTAATTAGGCTATTACATTCTAGTAATAAGGGATTACCAAATGGAAAAATTATTATAAAGTATCGTTAACAAGATTTAATTATTAAAAAGTATCATATTGTACTAAAATTATTATGAAGAAAAAATTTATATAATATTTAATTAGAAGAACCAAATCATTTTTATAGAGACACAAATACACTTTTAGGTTTTTTTCATTTATTTTCTTCTTGTAATTCTAATTTTTTTCTAATCATTTATTATACATAAATTCTTATTGTTGCATATTCATTTTTCATAATAATTTGTTGCTGTAATCTTCACATACCTCTCTAATAACAGTCTCTAGGTACCCTGATATAATACGACAACACATTAATACATTATTCAAACCCACAGCAAGACTCTTGAACTTGGTGGTGTTGCATGTGCACTCCAACCTGCTTAGAACCCTCCCCAATTCCATCGACTGTCTCTTTAAGCTTAAGGTCTTGAATATCATAGGTAACCTTATTGAATACCTTCAAAAAAATAATCGAGAATTGCAAGTTTATTTTCAATACATATTCTAATAATTTGATGAATTTATATATAACAGCGTTGTTTGAAAGTGCATGAAGGAGGGTTAGTACAGTTGCTAATGGAGGATTGAGAATTATAGCAATAAATTATTATGAAAGATGAATATGCAACAATAAGGATTTGTGTATAATAAATGATTAGAAAGAAATTAGAATTACAAGAAAGAAATAAAAAGAAAAAATTTAAAAATAAATTTATCTTTCTACAAAAATGATTTAATTCTTCTAATTAAATATTATATAAATTAATTCTTCATCATAATTCAGTGCAATATGATTCTTTTTAATAATTAAAATTTTCTAAGTACAACAACGACATCTCCACATTTATAGAGCTGATGTTGAAGGTTACTAACAACTACAAGTTTGAGATGTACGGAAAAATAATAGTGATATTATCTTCTAACTTCTTCAAGCAAGCTCCAATACTAGTTAGTGTACTTCATTTATTTCTAAAGTACAAAAGAAGAAGCAGAAAGCTTTGATTAGACGACGTTCAAAATTCAAAGTAATATAGTCTCGGTAAAAAAAAAAATGGCTTCTTTTAATAGTAGTATAATGATATCGATTTAGCACTCATTACCCCTCTAATAATTTGTAGCATAGGAAAGTGACTTAAGAACAGAACCCCTGATCTTACGGATTAGGGTTGGGGTGCAATGATGTGATCATATAAATAGTGATTTGACCATTTTAATATATGAAGATTATTTTTTATTATTATTATTATAATATATGATAAAGTTAAAGCCATGCATGCATGCATAAGACGTCATCTACAGGGTCATGTTATTTTCTCTATATCGTTTAGCACTAAATATAAACCCCATAAACTCATCTTATATCTTTCTACTATACAATATTAAATGATTAATTAATATTTCTCTCATTTAAAAATAATAAATAATAAATATATTATTGAGAGGCATGCATGGCATGGAATAGGGAAACCAATATGCCAAAAAAGCCGAAAATGAATGCATCATCACATTGTAAGGTTTGAAAAAGAAAAGCCTAGTTATAGAGATAGAGAACAAGCAAAAGCTATATATTATTAAATAATGAATCTGTCACTCAAATTAAAGGACTCACTCATTAATTGAGACAGCATTGTCTATACATACAAGTATAGAAAGCGTTTTCGTTTTATCCAAGGTTCCTGTATTTTTAATTATTGATATATATGATTAAAATTAATGACTAAAAATACAGAAACATCGACCGGAAGCGTTTCCATAAATATATATCGTTCTCACTGTTGATGAGTTTGCTCATGGTGGTAAATCTCAATTACAGAACATAATATGCTAATAATTATTTTCATAATTAATAGTCATTTGTTGTTCATATAATTTCTCTTGTGCCGCATGTATAAACTAACATATACTTTTTTATATAAGATATAGAATAATAATCACACAATTTTATCTTAAGTAATAATATATATACCATTTATATTGGGTTGGTTCATTGGCCAAATAATTTTTGACCTAGCTATTATCTGGTCTTATCTCTATGATTTTGGAAGGAAGCAATCACACGTTTGAAGAGACATTGGCCAAATAATTAGAAAGAAACAAAGACTTGAATAATTGTTGCAAATTAGACAAGGTTTTTTTGTCATGTTATTGATCATAGGATCTAGACTTAATAATAAGACACTACTCCCATACGTGTGAACTTAGAACTAGTGTACATATCTTGGCCATTCATTTAATTACATACACAAATCATATAAATTGATCTGATATATAATATATATATATATATATTTTGGTTTCCCACAGAATTAATTTGATGTGAATCGAAGCTGTTTTATTTAAAAATTTGCTGTCAATCAATAAATTACTATAATCTATATGTATAAAACATGTTTCAAACTCTGATACTTGCTTAAATGTACTAATAAATTAAGAATAAATACCATTTTCGATCGCTGAATCTTTTCAGTTTAGACTTGGTGTCTCTTAATGAATTGAAATTACCAAAGTGACCCTTAAACAATTAAAAAATGGAACAAATCGACTCCTCACACGTTACATTGTAGGATTAATTGGTCCCATTAAAAAATTGATTTGTACATTTTTTAATTAATTAGAAATCATTCTAGAAATTTTGATTCATTAAGGAGCGTTAAAAAATTCAGGAAGCAGGTGGTGTTTACTCATAAATTAATCATTACACAGATTCAAGTTGATTTATGTGATTTATATATAATTTTAAAACAATGCATGTCAATTAAGAAATCTTCTTGTGTTGGGTTCCATCAATGATGAATCTGTGTATTAATTATTGGGGATTCAAAAGTCCAATTGATGTGCATCGAATTCACAGCTTTGCTGACTCTATTGCACGTGTGCCATGCATTAAGGGCAAAACTTCAGATGGTAACACAAATTACTTCTTAATTACAAAAGGACCCCATATTAATAACTTGCTTTATTTTGGCTCCTTCCTCAATGCAAATTATATCATTAAAATATCTCCCTCTTTGTTCTGTAATTTAGTTTATTTGGGGGATTAGACTTTATTGGTTGTATAATATAATATAATCTAATAACCACTAAAAAGACTACTATCAACATCACAATGGGATGAGAAAATTCAAGATTTAATTATTTTGTTTGTTTTTATAACTTTATCAATTTTTTAATTAAATTTTTATTTTTTTTTTTCAATTATGTCATTACACCAATTTTATAATTAAGTTGTTATCATGATGATAAAAATATTAAATATAGCAAAATATTCCGTTATAGAAAATGAATATACCTATTTTTAGTGTATAAATTCTAAATAAATATGTTCTCATATATAATAGAATATTATATTATATCTAATACTTTATTATTATAATAAGAACTTAATTATAAATTTCTGATATTGAAAAAAATATATAAGAATTAAATTAAAAATTCAGTGTAATTACAAATATCAACGGAATAATTTAACAAAAATTAAATTATAGCCATCATAACTCATGATAAGTGTAAAATTTTGATATATTCATATAATTCGATATTTTTTAAAATAAATTGTACATATATGCTTAATTTAATTTCTACACGCTAGGCTCACATTCTTGTCATGAACAATATAATATAGATCAATATATACCATCACTAAGTTATGGCTAAGTGGTATAAATCGAAATAGTTAACGACAAAACCACGAATAATTAATTATTAGAGGCTCATTATTAATGTAATAATCAAAGTACTGTGTATAGGTATATATAGGGAGTGTTCATTGAAAAGAGTTGATGAATAAATGCCCTACTAGCTCTACTATATAATGTTTGGTCAGAGGTCATCACTCACACATTTTGTGACCACTATAACATGTTAGTCAAATATGGATTTTTCTTGGATCCTGTTATACTTATATATATATATATATGATTAAATGATTAATTAGAATAATTATGGGTTTTGATTTACTGTAATAACGACATATATTCCACATTCAATTATTAAGTATGTGTAGTAGTAAAAAATAATAATCATGGAGGAATGGAAGGAATAATAATATTATTGATCGAATTATATTTGTTGATAACTTATAAGTAGCATCATGCTGGCATCACTTGTATGTATAAATTTTAAATTAAGATTTTTTTTTTATTAATTTAATTAGT
This sequence comes from Stylosanthes scabra, assembly GCA_036250425.1. Lineage (NCBI taxonomy): Eukaryota > Viridiplantae > Streptophyta > Magnoliopsida > Fabales > Fabaceae > Stylosanthes > Stylosanthes scabra. The sequence goes on from JASCZI010182158.1 coordinate 24,024, forward strand.
GGGTGGTGCTATTAAAGAAAATATATATATATATATATATATATATATATATATATATATATATATATATATATAT
>JASCZI010182159.1:8688-24079 GCA_036250425.1 Stylosanthes scabra
TATCCACTAACAATATATATTGAATACTAAACAAAATAACACAGATAAATAAACAAATAATAATAAAATAGAGAAAGGAAAGAACACACCAATTGATAACGGAGTTCGGCCAATTTTGCCTACGTCTCCGATCAGCACTACTTGTAGCTGATCCCTTTAATATGTGAATATATAGAAGAGACTACATTTTTGGGATGATTTAAAACTAAGAAATATAACTCCTATATATAAGGGGTATAACAACCCCTCCATCCAAGTTATACACGATGTGGGCTTATTATGTGCCACCGTCGTCACAAGACACACGAAACACAAAACGTGTGTCAGCCGTGACAAAATCGTACAAGTTTGTTGAGTTTAGTTCAAATTTAATTTGTGGTAATTTATATTCGTTCAAATAACTACCAAGAAATAAATAACAAGTGCAATTTGCCATACTTGTAAAGTATATGTAGTGAAAAAGCGGCACAATACTCGTCAGTGCATGGTTTACCTATATACATACAGTTAACAGTTGAAGTGGGTTTTTTAATAGAAGATGTGGCAGTGCCAACGAATTCGAACTATATTCCTATTCTTGCTTGAAATTAAGGCATCCTTCATGTCATTTCAATTTGTTACACTAATAAGTAAGTAAACTGTAAATCACATAACAAAATATGTTATACATATATAAATCAAGTGTGGTGGGGCTTAGGGAAAGATGAATGATCCATGTCGAGGCAGTTCCCTAATCCAAATCCCTCACCTCCACCGTTAGGTCTGGCAGTAACCTTGTCTTGTCTTATGGATCCTAAGTCTAACTGCAAAACTTATGTCCCTTTAGCTTAAACTTGGTAAAGTTGATTGCAATATTACTTTTTTTTTTTCGTTTATTTATTTTCCACTTGAGGGGGAGAAAAAAGACCTGAAATGTGAATGAATTAATTGATTGATTAATAATTGTGACTTCTGTGATGTATACAAGCTATGATCTCTTTCCAGCAAGGGCTGCACATGTATGTTCCAGTTTTCTATACATATGAAAATTGCAAAGTCAGCATAATTATTTAGCCACCCTTGAAGGGAAAGTCGCACATGCTTATTCGCTAGAATACTTATGCAGAAAACAGCAATAATTGGAAATATAAAATGGCCCTTGCCTTTCTTTCTTGCAAGGCAGAAAATTATGTAACGATTTTTAAATGCTGCTATGTTCCCAATTTGATGAGAATATTATTGTCATAAGTTTACCCGCACGTGTATGTGTAACTGTAAATTAACTAATTAAAAGAAATGGCAACCTGTGTGGGGCTCACCCCATTACATGTTGTTGTGCATGACCAAATGAATGAATGGTATGTGGCAACGTTGCAAGGTTTGATTCGATAACGAAATGAGGGAAAACCGTTAGAAAAAGAGAGAAGAAACAGTTAGTGTCTTCTCAAAGTTTCATTGATGATAAAGTGATGAGAATGAAGCAGTTGTTTCTCACTTTTTCTCTAGACTAGAGTATGGCAAAAAACAGCACCTCCAATAGCCTAACCTTTCCTACCAAATTCAAGGAGATAAAGGCATAGTTACTTTGTTCACTAAATATTTTTGGTTGTTGGCTTACATAGCAAGACAAATCAAATACGTGCCCACCACCTTTGCTTATACCCCAAAGCACCCAACTACAACACTTAATTGTCACCACTCAGAGAGAAAATAGAAACACTAATCACTTCTCCTATTCTAACTGTTAAAAAGCCTTGTTATGCTTCTCAAACAAGTATAATAAGAAATTAGCAATGGGGGTTGGGTTGGCCTCACACCTCTAACTGAATTCTAATCATGCTCTTCCCTCACACTACTTATTCTTAAGCTCACACCACATTCATCAACCAACACAGCAAAATAACTTGTTCTCTCTTTGAGACCCTATCTTGGCCAGTTTTGGAATTCACAATGGTGCTTCCTGCTTACCCTTCTAAGGTGCTAATTGGACTCTCTTTGGACTCAGATGACAGCAGGGAGCTTCTCTCATGGGCTATAAGAGTCCTTGCCAAACCAAATGACAGCATTGTGGCAGTGCATGTTCTTGGTTAGCCACTCAATTCATTACATGCATGGTTTTCCAATATTATTATTACTATATTATTCCCAAACCTAAAACTATGTGTTCATGAAATGACAATATTACAGTTACTGACGATAAGAAGAAGCGCGTCTCAGTCCGAAAGAGGCAATCACAGCTTAGGCAGGCAAAGACACATGTTATATCTATGCTTGGAGAATTTGCACAAACATGTTGGTCTAAGCAGGTAAACCTCATTCTCCACCAGGATCAAAATGACCAAATTTGTTTGTAATAAGCATTGAGTGAAGGATTCTTATGAATTGAGAAAACATTATTGTTATCAGGTTAACCTGGAGGCAAGAGTGGCATTCAGTTCCACAGTAGGTGGAGGTTTAGCTGAGGAAGCCAAGTCCAACAATGCTGATTTTCTTCTTCTCCGTGGCTCAAGAAACCCCAAAAACAAGTAAGAACTGAGTGATGATGTAAAAATCCATTGGTCAAGATCAGACATGACAAATCTTTATTTTGTTCCTTATAGGAATGGAAGTTCCAAGGGAATTAGCAAGCATTGCTTTGAGCATGCACATGAAGGATGCACCGTGGTCTCGGTTGGGAAATTCGCCAAGGCAGAGCAAGGTTTCAATTCAAATTCAAAGCATTCTCAAGGTAGTTTTAATTTAATTCTCTGGAATAAAAATGAAAATTGAAATTGAATGACAAATCACAAATCCCTTATACATTATGTTGTCACCAACAGATGATAGTGAAGCAAGTTCTAAATGGTTACCAAAGGATGATGATAAACAAGGTGATAAGGCTGCTGCTACCTTCCCTGTTCTGAATGAATTCACGTCTGACTCTGAGTCTAAAGAGCAGAACGGTTCACCAAGAACCGTTCTGGATGCGCTGGAGGGGCAATCTAACAGCACAGAAGATGATACATTCAGCACTATGGTGTCAAGCACCTGCACCATAGATACACCTTCATTGGTTCCAAAGAGAAGATCAAAGCCACAATCTCCATTGAGGCGCATAGCCTCCTTCCTTGGCTCACCATTCCGAAGAAAACACAGCATATCCAAGAATGAAAAGGCTCAGCCCTTGTTGAAGTGCTTCAGCTATGAGCAGATAGCCAATGCTACTAATGAATTCCACCAAGGTTCATACTACATAGCCTTTGAACACATTATATTGCAATCATGTATATAATTGTAGTCCTCATTCCTTCTTCATTCATGTACAGATAATTTGGTTGGGCGAGGCGGATACTCAGAAGTATATAAAGGTGATCTTTGTGATGGAAGAAGCATTGCTGTGAAGAGATTGGCAAAGGACAACAATGATCCTAACAAGGAGAAAGAGTTCCTTATGGAATTGGGAGTTATTGGACATGTCTGTCATCCTAACACTGCATCCTTGGTTGGATGCTGCGTCGAAAATGGACTCTATCTCGTTTTCAATTACTCTCAGAATGGAAACCTGGCAACTGCATTGCACGGTGAGCTAGAGGAAGAGGAACATGAACATGTTTCTTCTGATTTCAAGATCAAGAAATTCCTGTTTTTTTTTTTTTTTATCTGAGACTAAATGCACTTGAATGAATGATTATCAGGCAAAGCAGGAGATTCACTTGACTGGCCAATCAGATACAAGATTGCAATTGGAGTTGCAAGGGGACTCCATTACCTTCATAAATGTTGCAAACACAGGATAATTCATCGGGATATCAAAGCTTCCAATGTTCTTCTAGGCCCTGATTATGAGCCACAGATAACGGATTTTGGGCTTGCAAAGTGGCTTCCAAACAAGTGGAGTCATCATGCTGTGATCCCAGTGGAGGGGACATTCGGATACTTAGCACCTGAGTACTTCATGCATGGGATAGTGGATGAGAAAACAGATGTTTTTGCATTTGGTGTTCTTCTTCTTGAGATTGTAACTGGACGTAGACCTGTTGATTCATCAAGCCAAAACCTTCTCCTTTGGGCAAAGCCTCTCATGGAATCAGGGAATATTGGAGAGCTAGCTGATCCAAAACTGGAAGCTAAATATGATGAAGACCAACTCTATAGGTTGGTGCTTACAGCTTCATACTGTGTCAGACAAAATGCCACGTGGCGTCCTCCAATGAGCGAGGTGTTAGAGTTGCTCACAAGTGGGAATGAGAGTGAGGCAGGGAAAAGCTGGAGGATCCCAAAATTCACTTCAGATGAATTGGATGATTATTCCATGGTCTTTGGATATGATGTCCCCTCAGATATATCTCTCGAGGACTTTCTCTGAAAATTATAATGTAGATTTATATACACAGTAATATATTTTAGGGTTGTCACATGAGTCTAGTAATAATAAAGTAAAGCAAGTTTGGGTTATATATATATAGTTTTTGTGACTAATGTATAACTTTTTTTGGAGGTTATTTTATACACATTAGTCTAGTCAATCTTAGTTAACAATATATGAAGAGAGTTTTCAATTCTTTTGCTGGAATATAAGATTAGAAGTTTTATGAATATTTCAGGGAATTGTTCTTGCAATGATTAATTCTCTTGTTGGATTTTATCTGAATGAGAAATTTGTTTGTAATTTGTAAATTAAATGTATCTGTGTATATTGTGTACTAGTAGTAGTGCTCACCTCTTCTTACTTTTTGGATGATTTCTGTTTTTGGAATTCAAGCTTCATGTGGGCTATACTATACTGCTTTTGTTTATTGTAGCTGAGCTATAGGTAAGTACAAGACACAAAAGCCCAAAGTTTGCGAAAATATTATTGTAATATTAGTATAATTTTAAGCTTATATTGTCATTAAAATATTTAAATATTAAAGCTGAGAGCTCATTCAAGCCCAAGTAAGGAATAGTCACCAAAAAAAAAAGCCCAAGTAAGTCAAAGGAAATTGTATCATGACCACTGACCAGTAACATAAGGAAATTGCATGAAAGGGGAAAAAATATCAGACAGCAGAAAAAGAGAAGAAAAAAAAAAGGCTAATAGTCACGAGGGAACCCTTAAAAAAAAGGACTCATCATCACAAGACAAAAATAAAATTGAAAAGAAAAAGATGAAACCTACTTTGGTTTCCAATTGACAGATATCATCTCCTCTTTTCTTTTTGGTTTTGTGGTCGAATTTTACTTGTTCTTTAGAAAGAAAATGTTTTTTATTTGTTGAAGGAAAGAAAATGCTCTTTTTTCTTTCCCATAAATAAACACTTTAAACCCAAAACTAATAAAGACTTCCCCATCGCACGCACACAAAACTAAATTAATGACAAGGCCGGGTTATATTTGAAATTTCACCTGTGCGAAATATTATATGCATTTATCTTTCAATGTCAACTCTTTTTTTTTTTTATCAATATTCAGCCACTTCAAATTCAGTAGATAATTTAATTTTTGCAGAGAAATTTATGTTACTGGGTTCAGCAATTAGATCAAACAATATATAATTATAAAGGGGAAATTAGTTTGGTTCATTGACAAGGTCGCGGAGAAAGCAGTAAGAAAAATGAATATGGGTGTTGGGCAAGAGAGTCGTTTTCGAAAATAATATATGAGTAATAAAAATAAAATGTAGTTGGTAGATAAAAGAAGTGTGGGGCCACCAGCATGTCAATTTTCATTTTAGTCTCCCACTTCACGTGGCCATATTGCCCCATTGTGAACACAGGACCCATCCATACAGATCCCAACACAACCGTATCTTCACAGAACAACCACTGCTTCACCCTCTTACTCTTTTTTTTAAGGGTATTACGGCCTTGATAGTCCATCCTAATTTCTTATACTTTATTGAGTAATTCTTTTAGGGATTAAACTAAAAGTTTAAATAACCCAAACCACTTAATACTTGTGGTAGATGATGTGAATACCCTCCTTAATCCTTGCTCCTTAGTAGTTGAGTCTTGGAGTATTAATCTCGTGGATTGGAATGCAAATGCAATTTGCAAATAGTGATGATGGCGATGGTGATAGATGGGGGAATGGGAATGGACCAGTGTGGAGACTAACCACGACAATGTGAGCCCACAGCAGATGGGCTGGCCCGGTTCTACACGTGAACACTATGTGGTGCGTGGATCCCACTTTTTGACAATGACCCCACGTGTACCAATTGGACCCACACCTTTTCCCCCCTTCTTCAATCTCCATCTCTTAACATTGGAAATTCAATAATCAGAGACAAGGATGCTAGTTATATCCATATCATCAATTTCATGTTTTCCTCAACCCAATTCTCAATGAAAACATACTCATTTTGCTTCTTCCTATGCTCATCCTCAGTATAACAACAGTCAATCCCATTTCTATCTAGTCTAGAACACCACTAATCTTGTAAACTATGTTTTTGTCTTTCCTCTTTGCATTCATTCTCACCACCGTACCCCCAACATGTCTTCAATCATTTATTTGATATATACATCAGACTCTATTGAGTTCAAGACTTCAACCCATCACTTCTATATATATGCCCTCCCAACAATTAATTAAACAAATTAAACTTATATATCAACATTCAACGATGATATATATATACCTGTTTATAAGTGATTTGTTGGATGAATTGCATTTGCAGTAGTGGGACGCGGAAATGTAATATCATGTTATTATTCCTAGATTTTTATTGTTGATCAAAATATGGGCCATAGCATAGGTCACATGAGACAAAATCTTTAATATGGTCAAGTTTTATACATATATACTAATTGATATTGATAAGAAAAACAATTTGGACACCTAACTAATCCTCTTAACTTCTAAATAAAAAATTTTAAGTTGTTTTTTTATATTTTTAAAATATAATATTAATATTTAAATTATTTAATCTTTTCACTACAAAAGAAAAATCATCTCTCTTCAATTACTTTGTGTGATATTCTTATATATCATCATAGTAAATAGTGAATACTCCTAATAAATATAGTATCATCCACACATCCAAAGCGAAAGAAATCAGCCACTAAAAATATCTGCTTTTCCTTTTACTTTATTTTAGTATTTAAGATGATAGTTAGAAATACTTCTGGTATTTTTATTATAAATAAGTATTAATTTTTCACTTTAAGATTTAGGAATTAATTTAATTGTAACTTGTAAGGTAAAACTTAAAGACTAACAACTAACTGATTGTCAAGTCACCAAAAAAAAAAAAAAAAAACCTAACTAATTGTTATCTCTTTAGCTACTAAATAGATATCAAGCATGCGTTATTGTATGAAATTTTGATTCGTGACATAGTGATGATGCTTCAAGTGCTAAATGGATAGCACACAGTTACTTTTAGTTTGGTATTGAACTCATTTCTATGGTATATTATATAGTTTAGTATAATCTTAACTATGATTGGTCTTTGGCATGAAATTAATTAAATAAGTCATATACGATAATATTGCATGTAGTATGTAAAAAAAATTAATATACTACATATAGCAAAAATTTAATCTACGAAAGGAAACTTTAATAATATACTAGCCTTTTTAATTAATTTCATAGTATATACATTTAATATATTATTAAGGCAATACATTCACAATTATTTTGTTTCTATGGCAACAACCCTAATAATGGACACTTAATATTCAATACATGTTATATACATACTACATACCAAAATAACTATATGCATATGGATAGAGATCTACTTATACCATATGCAAATATTATTACTTTATATTATATTCATCTCTTGTAGTGTATAGAAGTGAATTCCTTTCGTATAAGTTATAACAATAATGTATCTATTAATAATTCTATTATGAGCTTTTAAGAGAGAGTAAAATATTCAATACATGAGATATTGAGAATTGAGAAACAATGTTCTTGATCTAATAAAGCCTACGTGTCAACGGTGGGACTTGAGACTTGAGAGAAGAACCATCCCCCCTTCCTTCAAGAGTTTATATATTGAATATTCATAGAAACTTCTGGAAAGGAAAAACACGTTTCGTCTTATCCATTACCCTAAAATATACCCGCTACCTGCCTTTCTGTGACTAATCATGCACATAATTGCTTTAAATAGTAATATGGATATATAATTTATATTAAAACATAGATTGAGAAAGAAATCAAATTTGAGTTACGCTTAACAATAAGTCGTATATATATGGTAACCTAACATGAGAAGGAGTCGTAAAATATTAAATGGTGTTATTATTGGAGAAAAAGGGGTATAGGTGCAGGTGATGCGGGCGTGAAAGGTTGTTCTTAATACAAGAATAGTCAAAAGCATGATACCCCTAAGCCTCATAAGAGAAAGAAACTGATACAGTTGGGAAGCGAGGCAGCCAATAAGAACGGGGAAAGAGATCCGTGATCAGATTGGAAAAAGACACTTTTTAACTGGAAAGAGAAAGTGAAAGAGAAAGCGGTGAAAAGAAAGAGTTTACAGTACAGATTCTAATTCTAATAATTCTACACGAGGTGAATATGAATTAGAAACAAACAAAGCCCTTTACAGTTTCCTTTTTCTTAATCTTAATAATAATTGTACAGAAAAAAGAAAGGTAAAGAGGGCATTTTTTCTCTAGCAGAGACAAATCTTGAATGTTGCAAGTTGGAACATATGCTCTGCAGATCAACGGCCAATTAAAGCATCATGTCCGCACAGATTCAATTAATCAACGGCTACCATACTCAGTAGATTCACTAATCATTCATTATTCTACAATTCTCCAATACTTGCGAGAACACAGAATTTGCCCCCATGCACCCTACTAAAACGACGGTACCACGCCGTACTGGCTGTCCAGCATGACACCACCGCCGGGGCTGTAGAGGCGATCCACCTCCGACTCGATTTCGGTACGTTTAGCGAACCGGCCTTTGATTCTTGGCCGGGTTTCGGCATAAGCCTTCCTTGAGGCGTATCTGATGGTCTTCTCGAACTTACGGTTCTTCCTCTTCTCCCTGTACCTCAGCACCCTCGCCTCACGGTCCATCCCACACAGCTGCGTAGCTACGCCGCCACTTCCCGCCGATCCCATCCCACTCGAATCGGAGCAGTTCCGTCCAAACGAGTACGATATATCTGACACGGTGTTCCCGTCTGGCACCACTCCTACATCAAGCGAAGACGAAGAAACCTGTTGTGTATAACAAAATTCAAATTAATTACCATCACCGAAATTCGAATCTATAATTTCATCACGACGAACTTGTAATTTCTTAGCACTTACGCTTTGGCTAATAGACTGTGATGGATAGTTGAAGGAGGAGAGCTTCGATCTACAAAAATCGATGTCGAAGCAGGTACCTTCGGCATGGTGATTCATCAAGGGAGCGGGTTTAGACTGAACGGGAACGACGCTGTCGTTTCCGGCGCTGTTGTTGTTCTGGAACGAGTTGGAGTAATCGAAATCGAGGAAGGGATCCATTTCTGAGAAGAACATCTCCCTCGATTTCATGTCCGGGGCGTCCATGAGCTTGGACCCGTAGTTGGGGTTAGGGATGAGCCAGGCGCCATCGTCGTTCGGGAAGCCATTGGAGGAGATGCCGTTGTCGGCGGCGTCGGTTGGGACGACGAAGGTGAAGGAGGCGGCGGAGGCCTTGACGATGGAGTCAGCAGAGTCAAAGAAGGGCTCCACAGGAACACGGTCGTGGCGGCGGGCGAGGGGGTTAGCAGAGTGGATGTCAGAGTCGCAGGTGACGCAGAGAGCAGCAGCGTCAGCCTTGCAGGTGACGGCAGCAGGTGCCTGCTCGCAGACCTCACACATCCAGACGCGGTCATGGCGGGAAGCAAGCTTGTTGGCAGAGTGAATCTTGGAATCACAGGCTATGCATAAGAAGGCTGAATCGGGGCGGCAGAAGAGTGCGGCTGAAGCCATCTTGCAGGAGTCGCATGGCTTGGGTGGCACGCTCCACCCGCTTCTCAACCCCTTTAGTCCCCCTCTCTCGATTCCCATGCCTCTCTCTCTCTCTTTCTGTTTCTGTTTGTGTTTGCAGTAAGAAGCAGTAGTAGTGGCTCTCCCAAAGTGGAAGGGGGGTGTGTTGGGAGATGTGGATTTTTGCTATTATTATTTGTGAATGGAATGGAATTGGAATGGTGGGTTGATTTCTATTATCTAATGAATGGAGGAGGGAGTCAGTGGTGGCATCGAGGAAATCTAGGTGATGACGAATGGAGAGTGGACACGTGGGTTGTTATTGGCCATGAAAATGGTTCGCTGTGGCCAACAATTTATCTATTTTGTATTTACGAGTCGTAGTTGTCATTGTTTTGTTGTGTCTGTGCCGACGTGGGCCCTCCACGGACACCAACATCAAATTATCAATATCTATTGGGAAGAGGCGAAACGCTTAACTTGCAACTTGCATCCCCCATCCCATATTGATTCCCAAGGGCTCAAAACATTTTTAAAAAATAAAAAATTAGCTCATTATTAATTATTAATTGTTTTAAATTTTAAATGTTATATAATTTTTATTATAAATATTTTATAATTATAAATATTTTATTTTTATTGATAAAAAATATTAATTATCTGTAATTTTATTTTTTTAAAACATTTTTATGATATTACAATTAGTAATTGGATGAAATTTATGGTGGTTTACTTATCATTATTTTGTTGATGTCAATTTCTATTCTATTGTTAAGTAAAAGTGTAAAACAGAGAATTGAATGATGGATCGATCATGGGTGCACCTTCAAAATATGGTCCAGCAATAATAGACACACATTATCTGTTTACAGCTTCTATGAACATATGTGAGGGAGATTCTATATGATAATACTTGTGTACTCCTTTGGTGAAACGAACTGATTCGCCATTTTGAAGCCAGACAAAAACCACTTATCGTAATGTTTTACATCTTGTGTATGTGGATATATACTATAGACATTAGGCAAGTTCCACATGGAGACTCAAACTCTTTCATCTTGTTCTACTATATATAAATGCATAGAAAAGGGCAAATTCATCGAAATATTGTTCTCTTCCTTAAATACTTCCCATTAAGTAAGGAGTCCTATAAAATTTTTGTGACTTATACTCTTTATTAATTAGATAATAAATCTGAAATTTTTTTCTATTTTCTTTTTTCATTTGTATAAATCATTCATGGTTACTCTCTTTGTATTGGAGAAATTATTGAATGAATTTGGATGCAAGTTATTTTGTTTAGTGTATAAATAGTAGTTAATTTTGCCGTGTCTACGGTTTAGCATGTTTTTAGGTTAGATTTTTTTTTGTTTGAAAAAAATGGCAACGAACGAGAAATTAGGTTAATTAGATATATGGTTTATTGTTTGGTGAACACCAATTCAAAAGAATTTAATATCAGCTAGCTCGCCAATATCCAAATAAACATATTTTTAAACTATCGACGAGGATTTACAGAAATATATGATCCAAACTTTTACTATTCGTATATGGCAACTATAAGGTTAGATATGAAATTTCGAGATATTTTCATTTTTTTTTATGGAACATTTTAAGCCACATAAATATATAATCATTATCGTCATTTGTAAAAATATTGAAAACAACGAACGACAGGAGAAGTATTTATGGGTAACGTGCTAAAACGAAATATTTATTTCCCTCATTTGTCATGTCATAATAATATGGGGGGTATAAATAGGGTAATAATCCTAATTTGATATGGAAGTAGTATCACCAATGATATGCATGGTGTATGTGGTGGTTCCGTATAGGAGTTAGAGATGGGATGCCTAAACCAAATTTAGTAAGTAGGAAGAGGTATAATTATAACTAAGTAAATAGAGATTAGAGTAGTGTAATAATTAATGGATGTCATAATCATTTGTATCCTTCAGAGTTCCACCACCACATGCAAGAAGAAAAGTCAAACAACGCGAGGAGATTGGAAATGGAAAATGACATTTGGATTGTGGTTTGCGGGGGTATATAGAGGGTGTAGAGCTGGCGACCAGTTCAACTTGTTGGAGCTTATGAGCTAATTAATCAACTCTAAAAGCCTACTTAATAAATTACAACAATAAGAATAAGTTTTAAAGTTTACAATAATGAAGAATATATTCTATTTAGTATATCATTTTATTATTACAATAATTTTAGGTGAACAAATGGTTTTGACCAATCAAGTTCAACCAACTCATTTATTTCTATACTAAATAGAATACTATTTCGATATTAAATAAAACTTTATTTATGTGCAATTTTTTATACTATTTGACACCGAAATAATATTTTATTTAGTATAGAAATAAATCACTTAATTGAACTTGATTAGTCAAAATCACTTGCTCAAATATCTATTACCCTTATTTTTATTCATTTCTCTAGTGTGGGGACCGTGCATACTTAAATGAAATGAAATGACGAAATTGATTCTTAAATTTGTAAATTATAAATATATATTTTTTTCGTTTTTAATTTAATTACCATTAATAAAGCTAAGATAAAATGTTAAAGTGTCAATATATCATCTCTAATAATACTAATGTAATGTAGTTAGATTAAATAAATATATTAAATTGAATTCGTTTAAGTTAATTGGTTTTATATCATTGAGACTAAAATAAATTTAATTAACCGATTTGAAAATCAACTTATTAATCATATTAAAATCTAGTTTACGTGCGTATTACTTTGCTGTTAAAATGCTACACTGACAATTTAACGTTTTATGTCTGCATTGTATTAGGGCAGTTAAATTAAAGAAAAAAAATTATAATTTATAAATTTAAGGATTAAATTGTTTTTGAAAGTTAAAGAACTATTTTAAGAGTGATGGAATTTTCATAGACTAAACTACAGAATACCTCTGAATTGAAAACCAAAGATATTGAGGCAGAGCTGGCCCCTCCTGCAGAAATGTCACAAGCCAGCGTAACATAGCTTTAACTTATTTATCTCAAAAACACTCTATTAGTTTTAATAAAGAATTTGATTTGTATGCTAATTGTCATTTTTCAACTAAACATTATTATATTAAAGTCATGTACTTGTAATGATGATTAAAGATTAGTACATGGTCGATCGAGTGGAAAGTGTAGGTAATCTAAGAATAGATATAGTAAGTATCACTGGATGTACGTATGGCATGGGGGAGAATGAAGATGAAGTGATGAGTGATGATACATGTCCATGGTTGGTCGGCTTAACTGAAAATTAGGTAAGTTAGCGCCTCATGATAAGGTTCATGTCAGTTATCCTTAAACACCTTTGCCTTTTTAATAACTTATTTAATAATACTAATTGTCTTTTCAATAAAACTAACTTTGTCTCAAATTTTAATTTCATAATGTTTTTTATTTCGAGGGCTTCCTCATTCCAAATCCTAGAGTTAGCTAAGCAATTTGCAATAGCGAGATAAAATTGATGAAATTATTTAAAAATATTAAAGGGTTAAAATTAAAACTTGAATTTTAAATTTGGGAAATTTGTTTTACCCTTTTTTCAATAGATAATTTAGTATTTATTAATTATTTGTGATTTTTTTATTTTGACTCTAGCCCATGTAAATTGAATGTTGAGGTATCTATATGGTACCCTTGTTTGCTGATTTGCAAATTGTAAAAGTATTTTTAAGAAGGCTCATGTAATTTTACCACCATTTATATATAAAAAAAAAAGTTTTTATGAAAGATAAATAATAAAAACACACGTACTTGTTGCCTCTATATCAAGAGACATTTGTATAATATAACTCATCTAATTTTTTTTTTATGTATAATACTATTATATATAGGCATGATCTGACCTACCAAGTCAATTAAAAAATATGATCGCTGTGTTTGGCCATACTAACTCATCAGTTAAATGTAATTACTGCATGAATTGTTTTTACGTAATATTTATGCTGATTTATCTATCCTTTTAGTCTTAATAATTTGTTGCCATGAAATTGAGTGTGAGTCATCACACTTTAAAAGTGGAGAATTACTAGCTACTAGCTAGTCGCTCACAATTTTATTTTATGTTCTGACACCCTTTATAGTATACATACAAAGTTTAATTCAGCGTCTCACTCTGTGTTGATTTAAATAAATTGCATCAAAAGCTTTATGATCATGATGATGGTGATGACGAAGATAAATCAAATATGACAGCTGATCTTCATGTACTTAAAATACTCAAAGAAGTAAGATTCAATGTTCTGAAATCATTCCACCATTCCATATAGATAAAAAACAATAGCCAAATTTATGCATACGTGGTTGATGACGTCATAAGGCATATCAAGACGACGGATAGAGAGGAAGTAGATAAATTAAATTAATTGAAAAGTCGGTTCTGACTCGTGAAGATTGGTTCATGACATCTTAATCTATTCACTTCCAAGTTAAGGGATGGATTACTAACATTATTTTTTTTGTAATAAAATAGTTGAAAACAATAATGGGGGAATGACTTTCGGTCCCTTTCTCTGGGCGGTCGCATGGTGTTAAAAAAAAAAGAAGAAAAGAAAAAAAGATAGGAAGTAATTAAAGGAAAAACAAATACATTAACACAAATGAAAAAGACAGAAGCAGCTTGGTGGTAGTTTAATTTGTGTGGTGGCAATGACGCGTAGTCATACATCTTCGTTTTGCTTTGCCTTGCCTTTGAGGGTGTCATTACACACCCTTCCATCTTATTTTCGTTACCAACTTACTAAAAGTCCATTTATTTAATTGTGTGAAATTAATTAAAATAAGTTTTATATTTATAGACTTAATGTATAAGATGAAATTGAATAATTTCATAATTAAAATAATACTTTTCGTGGCTGAAAGGCAAGATATAGCAAAAGGGTAGGTCCGTTTTCTTGTGAGTTGTGATTAATCTTTTTTGTTCAAATCATCACTTCTGCTTTGCCCTACCACCCAGGGCATTAACTTTCGGCATTTGTCGTGAATTAATGGCAAGATGTGATTAGCGCTCTAACTGTTTCACCATGTTAACGCGTATTAATTGCGGATATTCCCCCTTCTAAAAGTTTTCCTTTGTTTGTTTCTTATCATTTCTTAATTTTTTATTATTACTAGCCCACTAGGGTATACAGTATGTACTGTAGAACAACTTTAGTTGCTCGAGATCGAAAAATAACAAATATTATATATCTTTAATCTATTTCTATATTTTCCTTCTATTGATATTTGATCAACTATGTATTTTAACTTCAAAATCTGGAGTTGAAGTAATTTTTTTGTGAAGCAAATTATGGCATGGGTGCGCAAGGCTGCAAGTTTATATGATAATTTCCTTACATTTTTTTTGGGGGATATAAAGAAATCCTGCAGTTTGATATGCTTGTTCCCCACTTTGCAAAGTGGTGGAGTCATGGAGTGTGATCTAAATCTGCGAAGCAGGGAAATATAATTGATACGAACTACGATGTGATATTGAAGATATATATATATATATATATATATATA